>JASVEL010001149.1:0-269862 GCA_032618575.1 Nicotiana noctiflora
TCACATCGGTTCCAACAGCCATGGTTGTTCTGAAAGGTTGCAAACCTTTTCAAAAATATTACCAAATTAGCTATAAATATTCCTTCAAATCGCAGAATATTTACTTACGAAATTTTCTGAATGTTCTTCTTCTTCTGCACAAAAATTCCAGTGTATTTTGCAGCTTTCGAGTAGTTCGCTTGGCGTTTTTGGTACCAATACTCCGGTGAGTTAAATTGTTCTATCATAGGAGTATATATTCCAAAACCTTGGGTACTTGAGGGGAATATTTCCTTAAGGACACACTTTGTATTCAGTGGGATCGATTTGTTCTTACAACGTGTCAGAAATTATTTTTGAAGCTCGAATACTATTTTCAAAATTTGTTTCTACTAACTTTCTATTTCCGTTTTTCAGAAAGATTACTATTTTATTTGTTTACATCAATACAGATTGATAACATGGACGAGCGCCTATGAGAGAGCCTACTATGGCAGAGCAGTTTTATATATATATCGAGCCTTATAGGGCCGAACAATTATTTTACTTATTATATTGAGAGAGTTGAATCAATATTAGTAGGTAAGCATATCTTCAAGTCATCATTGACTTCCAATTATTTTTAGTTATTATATTATCAGTTCAACTTCAGCTTTCAGTATATTTCCTTACATACTCGGTACATTATTTCGTACTGACGTCCCTTTTTTTGGGGCGCTGCATTTCATGCATGCAGGTTCATAGAGACAGACGGGTAGACCTCCTCATTAGGTGTTTCCCGAGTTCAACTTGATTGGTAAGCTCCATTCCCTTCGGAGTTGCCAGGTCTAAAGCTTTATGTATATCTTGTATATATATGTTATGAGTAGACTATGGCCCTGTTTCGATCACAAAATATCCATCAGTAGAGTCTTGTAGACATATCATATCAGTTAGTGTAGTATGTTGGGTTATAGGCCTTTTATGTATATTTTGTTGGTTTGCCAGCTGTTATGACGGCCTTGTCGGCCCAACATTATATTAATGTTTGGTCAGCATTTGCAAATTGTCTAGCAATGTGGCCCATGGAAATGTGGCATTATATGTTCAAAGTCCCTTAGTCGCAAGTTGGTACACAAGGATAGATGAGGCGCCGGGTGCCGGTCTCGCCCTCCCAGGTTCGGGTCGTGACATGCGTACCTTTATCCTTACGGACTAGACATCATTTATTGTTGCCTCCAAGACTACTAAGTAGACATACAACTTTTCTCCTTCTTTCGATTTTGACAATAACGGAGGACTTGACAAGTACCTTTTCAAATCCCTCAAAGTCTGTTGCATTCCGGGGTCCATTCAAAATTATTCTTCTTTTTTAGTAGTGAGAAGAAATGATGGCATTTTTCTGAAGACCAAATGAATCTGCTCAAAGCGGCCAATTTCCCCACTAGCCTCTAAACTTCTTTTATGCTTGATAACTGGTCCTGGATGTATTCGTGGACTTGATTTTATCGGGGTTAACCTCAATCCCCCTTTGTGACAATAGGAATCCCAAGAACTTACCGGAGCTAACCTCGAACGCACACTCCTCGGGGTTAAGCTTCATGGTGTGCTTCCTTAAGATGTCAAAAGTTTCTTGCAAGTGTTTGAGATGATCACCTGCGTTCAAAGAGTTAAAAAGCATATCATCTATGTAAAATTTCATTGTTTTCCCTATTTGCTTTTCAAACATCTAGTTCACGAGCTGTTGACAAGTGGCTTCGGCATTCTTTAGCCTGAAAGGCATCACGTTGTAACAATATGTGCTGAAATTCATGATGAACGAAGTTTTTTCCTGATCTTTCGGTTCCATTTTGATTTGATTGTAGCTGTAGTAAGCATTGAGGAAACTCATTAACTCGAGCCCGACCATTGCATTAACCATTTGATCAATGTTTGGTAATGGAAACTAATCTTTTGGGCACGCCTTATTTCAGTCCTTATAGTCTACGCACATGCAAAATTTATTATTGTTCTTTAGAACTACTACTACGTTAGCTAGCCAGTCAGAATACTTTACCTTTCAAATTGAACCGATGACAACTATGAGAGATACCTCTTCTTTGACGAATTTATTTCTAGCCTCGGCAATAAGACCTTTTTTATTTCTTACCAGAGGAATGATGGGATCCAAGATTAGCTTGTGTACGGCCACTTCTGGCGGGATACCTGTTATATCCGCATGCGACCACGCAAAACAATCGATATTAAATTTAAGAAATTCAATAAAACCAGGCTTGAGTTCAGGGTGTAGTCCTGTTCCCAAGTGGAATTTACTCTCTAAGATTTTCTCGAACAATGTGACTTGTTCAAGTTCTTTTACTGTGCACTTTGTTGCGTCCGTCTCTTCTAGTACCTGGAAATACCTTGGCACCTAATAAGATTTCGACGCCCCTTCCCCTTGGTTGACTTCGCTCATCTCAGGAACAAGCACCGACTTCTGTAATTGTTATGTCGCATGTTCCTTCCCTTTGCTAATGGAGATTAAGATTGCATTCATCTCCTTTGATGTCGGTTGGTCACCTTTTATTTGTTTAACTACCCCAGGAGTTGGAAATTTCAGCGACTAATGATATGTCGATGACACAAACTTCATTCATGCAGCCATGGTCTCCCCAATATTATATTGTAACCCATATCACCATCCATTACCTTGAAGATGGTCATCTTCATACCCCCCTCGGCATTCGTGGGCAATTAGATTTCTCCCCGGGTTATCACGCTTGCCATATTGAACCCGGCGAGGAGTTTTGTAGCCGGAATGATACTTTAGGTGAGCTTGGCTTGCTTCAACATTCTCCATTGGATAATATTGCCTGAACTTCCTGGATCCACAGGAACACGTTTAATCTTAAAATCTAAGACATTTAGAGAAATTATCAGGGCGTCGTTATGCGGTAGCAACAGTCCATCAGCGTATTCCTCCGTTAAAATGATGTTGTGTTCAACCACTTCCTAAAGTCTTTTATTGTGGGTCACTAATACTTTCGCCTTTTCGCTGCCGAAAATGTAACCCCATTGATCTCGTTCACCCCGAAAATCATGTTTATCGTCAGGCGTGGGGGATCTTCTCCTACTTTTGAAGGCTCCGCATTATCACGATTGCGACCGAAGTTGTTTTTAGCCTGATTGATCAAAAGTTCCCTGAGAGGGTGATTTTTCAGCAATGTTTCCACCTCTTCTCGTAGATGCCGGTAGTCTCTAGTCAGATGACCATTTGTCCCGTGATATTTACACCATAAATTAGGATCCCTCTGACTGGTGTCAGATCTCATTGGCTTCGGGAACCATGCTTCTTTAATTCTTCATTACCTATACTAGCTCCACCATGTTGATGTTGAAGTTGTATTCAAAAAGCCTGGGGTAGGAAGAATATGATGTTTCCTTGCTCTGCAATGACCTATTATTTCAGTCGCGATCGGTTATCCTATCGGTAGCAAATTTGTATGCCGACCAGAAACCTCTGCTACATTTTTCTGCCCGTTCATAGGGCAAAAATCGACTCCTCGAAGACCGTCGATATGTATCAAAATCATCTTTCTATATCTCTTTATTCCTCCCTAGTCCTGACCATCAATCGACGCTTGGAAACCGAGTTGATCATCTTCAATCCTTATTTTAGACTCGCACTGATTGTGAACATTCACCCAAGTTGTTGCCTGGAACTCGAGAAAACTTTCTTTCAACTTTTGGGCAGCGGGGGAACTTCTCGGATTCAGACATTTGGTGAATGCTTAGGCCACCCATTCATTCGAAATGGCGGTAGCAACATCATTTCCTTTTAGAACCTGGTTATGAACTCCCGCAACAACTCGTACTCTCCCTGCGCAATCCTGAATATATCGGCCTTTTGCGCATGTACCTTTCTGGCCCCAATATGGGCCTTGATAAAAGAATCCACGAGCATCTCAAAAGAATCTATGGAATGCTCGGGAAAAAGCAAATACCACGTCAGGTCTCCTTTCTTAAAAGTCTCCCCGAATTTCTTCAGTAAAACGAACTCGATCTCATGGGGAGCTAAATTTTTCCCTTCACTGCCATTATATAGGTGGTGATATTCTCCTGAGGATCCAAAGTCCCATCATACTTTGGTACGTCTAGCATTTTAAACTGCTTCGGGATCAGTTATGGTGCCATGCTTGGTTTGTACGGCAATTGTGTACTTCTTTGGGTCTGCCCGTACATTACTGGTGGTGCACCTGGAATTTGATCTATTTGGGCGTTCACTTCCCTCATAAACTGCATGAGTTCGGCTTTAAAGGGATCACTCTAGTTGTTATGACTAGATCCGTTCCCCTGGCTCCATCGGAGCCGACCTCTCCCCTGGGGGTGTTGTTGTCGACCTTTAGTGTCGCTTGGAATGCGGGAGCACCGGAGAGGACTAGGCCTCGCCCATTCGCATTGTTGGAAGCATCCGATAACGCATGTTTCAGTTCTGTCATGACCTTATTATGCCGTGAGAGATGACCTATAATGGCCTCATGTTGCTCTTCCAAGACTCTGACCACTTTGATAATGTTCTCTTCTTCAGCATCATCGGGAGTTGCCTCCCGAACATGTCGCGAATATCGGCCCCCGTGGACTGGCGTGGCCTTGTTCCCCTCATTGCGGGTGTCACTGATTGAATCCTCGTGCTGAGGCTGATTTTCTTAGGCATCAACATTGTGTGTGTTGTTAACACCATTACCTGCCATTTTCAATGTTTTTGCTAAGAACAAAGAACTAAAATAAGTTAGTAATAGATACATGGATCAATTCAATTAAACGTTTGTCTATGCCCCACGGTGGACGCCAAACTGTTTAACCGTAAAATAGTACATTTGAATTTATACATGATTTATAAACAAGTGAATTAATTTGATCCAAAAATAGTAGATGAATTAGACAAAAATATAAGACTTAGCCTTAAAATCAAAATATACGACAGATATCCTGGTTCTGGGCACATAGCTGCAGGGAGCAACAAAAATAATACAAATAAGCAAGAAAATAAAATGTAATTGAACTTTTGATATAATATAGTGTATGTTTGTTAGAAAATTCGTGTCCATTACAATAAAGATAGAGCTCACTATTTATAGTTGTGCCTATGGAACAAGGTTCTAGGATTTTATTGAAGGGTGTGTAATGGTGAGCAATGAATGACATATTCTCTATAATGGATCATGTACTTAATGCTGTAGAATATTCTTCGTTGAAGACTAAGGCCTCATTTGTTTGCACTTAATGGAGGTCTGAATCTTAATTATTCAGATTTCAGACATTAAGTGCGTTTGTTTTTAAAGTCTGAATCTTAATTATTCAGATCTTAATCATTAAGTGTGTTTTGTTTTTTTACTTCATAACCACTTAATGGGTCTGAATAGGTCTGTATGATTAAGATCTATAACTGAGACTTAATTTCATTAAGATGCTATCACATATTTATTATTAACTGCCGCCACCGCCTACCATTATCAACTACCACCATGCCACCACTATGCCACCGCCACCACCACCATACTCAACCACCACAACCCATGACACCCTTACCCCCTACCGCCATCACCACCACCTCAACCACCACCACTACCACACCACCATCATCCTCAATCATAGCCTCCATAATCGACCATCACCGCCTACTATCCCCACCACTTCGACCTCCATCATTCTCACCCACAATCAACACTCATCCGCATCAACTACCACAACTGACCACCCCATCACCATCAACAACAACATCTGGCACAACCCGTTATCATTGTAACATATCATCGCCCGACATTATTAACTATCAGCACCCACCACCACTATCCTCAATCATAATCTCCACCACTATCAATCACAACGAGTTACTAGCATGAACCATCATCATCAATTAAAACTACCACCGACTACCGCCTCTAGCCGTCATTCACCTGTTAGTCATCACCACCAACAACTATCATATTTTAAAAAGCTACATATTTTATTGATAGGATATTAGATTAGTTAGTATTTCATTTGAATTTTATGTTTATTAATTTTCAAATTAAAAAAATTATACATTCAGATGTTAAAAATCAAACAGTCTTAATTATTTCTATTCAGATCTTAATACACATCTTAATATATTCAGATGTGTATCCAGATATAGATGTGTTAATCTTAATACACATCTTGATATTCAGATGTATATTCAGATTCAGACGTCTAATCTAAGAAAACAAATGAGGCCTAAGACTCTAATTCCAAGCTGGTACAAATTACCGTTTTTGTCCCTTTTCTTTCATTATGTTTTGCTTTGGATTCACGCTAAGAATTGTACTTTTCTATGATTTGGTGAGAAAAGGGAATTGAAGCCCTCTCTTAGAGCTAAGGTGTACAAATTATTTGGTTGGAAAAGTCTCATCGGGAAATACATCTTAACGTTTTGGTTCAATTACTTTTTCTTGATGTGTACTTGTATTTAATTTACTTGTCAAATGGCAATCACGAGAAGCCTTGTTTAATAACATCAAGCGAGAGCGTTAAACTTAAAAGGAGACAAAAAAGCAATTGTCAAGAATGGGATTCGAACCCATGCCCTTTCGGACCAGTACCTGAAACTGGCGCCTTAGACCAACTCGGCCATCTTGACTATGTATCCTCTTTCTTTAGATATTATATATGTATGTCTTCATTATATATTCTTTGTATCTTCGTCCACACTAAATTATTCATTTCCTTTTCGTTACTTTGATGATCTTAATTGTTGGGTTTTCTTTAAAGGATATGAATGGTAAATGGAATAGACACCTTTTGGGTTGAATCTCTTCATCTCCTCCTTTCATTATCTATTTATTTATAGGCTTAGCCTCAATTTTAATACATGGAAAATTTAAAAATTTATCCCCTCTTTTCTACACTGTTACATTTTTTTTTCAAATAAATAAAGTGTAAAGTGTGATTTGCTCCGTTTATTTAGTTCGTTGAAGTTCTGTAATTTCGATTACCAGTATTACAGAATAATTTTTTTATTCTATCATCGGAGGAAGTAATCCATAACCTTGGGTAATAATGAGAATAATAAATTTCTTAAGAACACACAAGCAACTTGTAGGCTCAGAAGTATTTTAAGAACGTACCATGTGTTGTTAATGAAGTTGAATGAGCATACTTTTATCGTTTAACATATGCAGATAATTTACAAAATCTCTTGATGGTATACTTGGTATACAACCATCCTGTGGTTTATAACTGTATGCTTTTCACAAATTTATACTCGGTTTGGTAGATTGTTTGAGTTGCTATACGTTATCACATATACAATGCAGAAACAAAATCATGCAACTTCAAATCCTGCATCTACCATGCATGCTTTAAACAACTAAAACTCACGGTATTTTGCTTTTCTTCACTCAATTTTAAAACTATGGCGCTTTTATTTTCCAAAATATGAGAAAATATATATGATGAACTTCTAGGTCCTTCACATGCACAGCAATTATGAAGAGAGGAAATAAGGGAAAGGAGAAGGAGATGATCGACAGAGAAAACTAACTGCTTCTTATTATCTGTGCATGAGCTGAAATGTGCTGTTATACTGGTCAACTAATCACACTCTAATTACATTAAGGGTTATTTGGCCGGATGTATAAGAATAATGCTTAATAGGGTGCATTAGTAATGTTGATATTACTTATGCTTGCATTAGTTATGCTGACATATTTCTTATCCCTTCGTTAATTTGACGTATTAAAGCATTGCACAATTTTTAAAAAATTATTTGTTTACAAAAATACTCTCGTAATCAGCCCATCACTTCAATTTTTTCAAAAAGAAACATATATGTTGAAAAATATTTTTATATGAAAGGGTTTAAACAAATTATTTGATTTGTCTACTAGCTATATTCTAGTGTAGACTATTTATAAAAGAAGGAATGTGCTAAGTGTTTATTTATTTAATAGGGATATAATTTTATTTTTTTACTTTCTTGGATTATTTTAAACTCACATTAGTATAATATCATATTTTAATCAAGATAAATTTTGAAGGACAATTTTGTCTTTAACTAAGCTAATGCATGCATTAAATCCATTGCATTGTTAATGACATGATTTCATGTGCATTAGTTATGCATAAAATAATACCAAATATGGTGTGTAACTAATGCATCAAAAGGTGTATCGAACAAGGTATTAATACACAAAGCTAATGCTTCCATTATTTTATCTAATACATCATACTAAATGACCCCTAGGTTATACAAGTGTGTACAACTATCACTAGGGGTGTTTATCGGGCGAATCAGATGGATAATTATGCTTAATGGTTTAGCTTAACGATTATCGGATTATAAATATAATAATCCACTAGTCATTTAATAAGACAACACACAAATTGGTATCAGATTGATAATTATCGTGCGATTATCGGCTAAACCAAATAGAATTTTTTTGAACAATCATTCAATCAATACCAAACAATTCAAACTAATACGAAATTTTTAGTACCATCTAAGATCTAACGAAACAGTATTTTTTAATTGGATAGTCTTCAAGACTACTCATACTGTCATACACGTATTAACCAAATTTTGAATACCGACGAGACTACGTATTAATCATTCAGATTTCGATTTTTCAACTTCTTAGTTCTCACCTCAAGAGATAGACGAAACCGACGATTTCTCTCCTCTCTGGTGGCTGCAGACAATTGAGAGTTAGAAAATAAATTAGGGATTTAGCAATTTAAGATTTTAATGGTACTTTATATACACAAGGTGTAAAAATATAAATATAAAAATTCTTAACGGGTTAACGATTTACCAAATAAGAAAATTGAGTAATCCGCTCCCAATCCGGTAAGCCGTTAATTATCAAATCTCAATATGTTCACCATTCATACCTCGATAATCCGACACCAATAAGCCAATAAACCATCGGTTTAATTCAGTTAACGGTTTTGTTCGGTTTGGAACATCCCTAACTATCACCCAATCACAATGCTTCTATCTCAACACCCTCCCTCAAGCTGAGGCGATTCCCGAATAACTAGGTGATTTATAAGTTTTGTTCGTTTATTGAAGATAGGATTAGTTTCAATTTGGATTGCAAATCCCCTATCACAGTAGAGACTTATAGGTAACTCAACATGCACTCCAAGTTCCTTATATAACCATGTTAGCCATGTGAATTCCGCTACTGCTAAAGCCATACTTCTGAACTCTACTTTAGCAGAGCTTCTAGCTGTTATCCTCTGCTTAGATTTTCAAGACACCAATTCATCTCCAAATTTGACAAGATTGCTATGTTGAGGAAGAAGCAAACCCGAAAATAAAGAAAATCATGAGTGGTACTTTCTCTTAAAGCTAAAACCCACTCAAAATAGGAATGAACCGAATCCAATTCCAAATAGGAATGGAAACTAAAAGAGAATAGGATTATGTCATTGGGCCTTTGGCTAGACAACATAGGCATGGGCCCACCAAACTCCCCCTCCAACCAAGGAGCCAAATATGTCTTCAAGTAGAGGAACTATTAACAGGATTCATGCCTGCCAATTTTCTGCAAAATTCATGTTTATCTGCAGCCACCGCCTTTGTCAGCATATGCGAAGGATTTTCATCAGTGTGTATCTTCTCAACCTCAAATAATTTCTCTTCCACGACCATTCTTATCCAATGATACTTTCTATTTATATGTTTGGTCTTAAGATGAAAAGTGGAGTGCTTGGTGAGACAGATAACACTCAGATTTTCACAAAATAAGATGTACCTTGGCTTCTAAAAGCTACGATCATTAATAAACTCCTTTATCCATAATAGTTCTTTGGCACCTTCTGTGACAGCAATATATTCGGCTTCTGTGGTGGATATATCTATGCACTTCTGTAGTCTAGATTGCCAAGAAACATCTCCCCCCTATAAAAGTGATCAAATAACCGAAAATCGATCTTGAATTATCAAGATTGCCTCCTAAATCATAGTCTGTGTAACAAACAAGTTCGGGCTTGCCATTGCCAAAGCATAGCTTCAAATATGCAGTACCTTTCAAATACCTTAATATCCATTTTACTGCATCCCAATGTTCTCTTCCAAGATTGGAAAGGAATCTACTAACAATACCAATGACATGTGCAGTATCTGGTCTAGTGCAAACCATAGCATACACCAAGCTACCAACGACAAAAGAGTAAGGAATACGAGACATCTCCTTTTTCTCTTCATCAGTAGATGGACTCTGACTAATACTCAATTTGAAGTGTTTATCAAGAGGAGTACTAGCCACTTTTGCATCTGTCATATTGAACCTTTTGAGTACCTTCTCAATGTATTAGTTTTGGGATAGAAATAACTCATTTCTATCTCTATGTTAGTGGATTTGAATGCCCAAGATTTTCTTTATTGGCCCCAAGTCCTTCATTGCAAATGATTTGCTTAACTGCTTCTTAAGGACTACGATTCTGGATTTATTCTTGCCAACAATAAGCATGTCATCCACATAAAGCAATAAAAAAATAAAATCATTATCAAAGAACTTCTGAAAGAATACACAGTGGTCTGAAGAAGGTTTCTTGTACCCTTGTTCTTCTATGATAGATTCAAACTTCAAATACCATTGCATTGGAGCTTGTTTCAATCCATTCAGACTCTTTTTCAATATGCAGACATAATTTTCTTTTCCCTTAGTTACAAAACCCTCAGGTTGCTCCATATAAATCTCCTCATCAAAATCACCACGAAGAAAAACAGTCTTGATATCCATTTGATCAACCTCTAAATCTAGACTTGCGGCTAATCCTAGAACCACACGAATAGAAGACATCTTCACAACAGGGGAGAACATTTCATCAAAGTCAACTTCCTTCTTCTGTCCAAAACCTTTAACAAATAACCTCGCCTTGTATCTAGACACAAAGGTATGGTTATCTTGCTTTATTATGAATATCCATTTGTTATATAAAGCTCTCTTACCTTTCGGCAATTTCACTAACTCATATGTACCATTCTCATATAGTGACTTCATCTCATCTTCCATCGCTTTGATCCAATGATCTTTGTGATTATCTTGCATGGCTTCATCATAATTCTCAGGTTCTCTCATGTCAGTCAAAACTACATACTCATCAGGAGGATAGCACATGGATTTTTGCTTCTCCCTTGTAGATCTTATAATAGAGGTTTCAGGAGCATTCAAAGTAGTTACCTGTACAGGAATTGGTTGTTGATCAACCACAACTTTATCAACTGGAGCATCCATAACATCTATACCATGGTTATCCTTTTTTATCTTGATCATTATCTCCATCATTGTCTTGGGTTCCTTCATGTGCAATATGTGCCTTGGAAATTGAAACTAGATCAATATCAACTAAGCTCTCATTACTCTGAGAATCTATCTTCTCAACTTTGTCAATATCTTCAATAGTTTGGTCTTCAAAGAATATTGCATCACGGCTTCTAATAAGTTTATTGTCAATTGGATCATAAAAATGATACCCAAACTCATCTTGACCATAACCGATAAAGATGCACTGCTTAGTTTTGACATCCAGTTTCGATCGCTCATCTTTAGGAATATGCACACAAGCTTTACACCCAAAAACTCTCAGGTGATCATAAGAAACATCTTTGGCAAACCAAACTCTGTCTGGGACATCACCATCCAAAGCAATAGCAGGAGACAAATTGATAACATAGGCAACAGTGTTAAGTGCTTCTGCCCAAAATGTATTTGGAAGTTTAGCCTCTGAAAGTAAGCATCTAACTCACTCAACTAGCCTTCTATTCATCATATCTACCAAACCATTCAATTGAGGCATATTGGGTGGAGTTTTCTGATGACGAATTCCTTGTTCCTTGCAATAGTTATCAAATGGACCACAATATTCGCCACCATTATTTGTGCGAATACATTTTATTTTCTTCCCCATCTGTCTCTCAGCTAAGAATGGGCGGTATGTCGACATATGCATGATTTTGGCGGAAGGGAACCAATAATAATTCCAGGTAAGTTGATCAGCTCTCAAAGAGTTGAGGAGTTCTTGCCAAGTCCTCAAGTCTTCTGGAAGGTTACAACGGGCGGCTCTGTTTGTATGACAGCGAATATAATTCAGCCAATCTGCTTTGAAGTTTATCACAATTGGGTGATGGTAGAGATGCTCTATAAACCACATTTGTAATAAAATATTGCAACCCTCAAAATAGTCTTGTCCTTCTTGGCACCGAGTTAAGGCCCGAAAGATGTCTCCTAGTATCATCGGAAGAACAGTGTGTTCCTCGTTACTCCTGTAGATATGAGACCACCGCAGCTAAACGGATTCTGATGCGTCCACCACGTTCGGGAAAAACCATGGTTCCCAAAAAAAGCGATCATGAAAGCATAGATTCTTAAATCTCCCCAGGCGTCATAATTTAGCTGGTTAACAAATTCGACGTTTGAGAATTTCCCAAACCCTTCCTTATCACCAAATCTGTCGTAGAGATAATCTAGTGGCACCCAACCGTTCTCCAGACAACCGAGGGGAACCCGCCGGAGACATAGCTTTTTCAAGAAGTTATTCACACCCATCTGCCTAGGAGCTGCAGGTCTCATCTTGTGCAAATCTCTTCCGAGCCCTGTGAGTCCGCCCAATTCTTCCAAAGTGGGTGTCATTTCACAATCCCGGAATTTGAACACATTGCTTGTTGAGTCCCAAAAACTCACTAAAGCTTTGATCACATTTTTATCCGGTTTTATCATCATGATGTCCGGAAGAAATTTGAGATGCTTGTGAACTTGATTTCTTTCCCAAGCTGAAAAACTAGTCCACCATTTACGGAGCCGATCTGGGGTTTTGTCCTGGACCATGAACATAGATGGCATTTCGTCTCTCACCCTTTTTTGGCCGATTCGTTGCGAGGAAGTCATGCCGATCCTAGAAAAGATAAAAAATGGATTTAAGATTTTGTTTTTTTTTTTTTTTTTATGGATTTAAGATTTTTTTTTTTATTATATATAAAAAAACGAATCTTGTTAATACGGCCTTTCAGCACTTGAAGAAGATTTGAAGGCTGTATAACAGGATACCAGTGTGATGTCTATATTCCGTTTTTGCGAAATTAGTCCTCCGGCGCCCCTTTTGAGGCGTTTGGCTATTTTTGCAAAATTTCCTAACTCTCGACTAAGAACAAAAAATCCTAATTCTAATATATTTTTTTTTTATTTTTTTTTATTTTTATTTTTTTATTTTCTTAAAAAAAAATCAGTATTAGTTGAGCCCGATATGGGTTGCCTACGTATCTCATTTTTGGTGAGAATCAAACTTGCGTAGTTCGAAAATAAAAGAACTAAATCATTTTAAGAAAAGAAAACGAACTATTTTTTAAACAGCATTTCTAAAACAAATTATTTTCAAAGGAACTAAGAAAATTTATTTGGAAATTTATTTTCAAAGAAACTAAACTATTTTTGTAAAATTAAGAAAATTTATTTGGAATTTTTTTTTTTTTTTTTACATTTTTCAGAATTTATTTTTTAAAGAACTAACTATTTTCGTAAAATTAAGAGAATTTATTTGGAAATTTTTTTTTTTTTTTTTTTTCATTTTTCAGAAATTATTTTCAAAGAACTAACTATTTTCATAAAATTAAGAAAATTTATTTGAAATTTTTTGCAATTTTTCAGAATTTATTTTCAAAGAATTAACTATTTTCATAAAATTAAGAAAATTTAGTTTGGAATTTTTGCAATTTTTCAGAATTTATTTTCAAAGAATTAACTATTTTCATAAAATTAAGAAAATTTAGTTTGGAATTTTTTATTTTTATTTTTTTTTTATTATTATTTTTTTTTTTTTTTTTTTTTTTTGCATTTTTTTTTTTCAGAATTTATTTTCAAGGAACTAACTATTCTCCTAAAATTATTTTAACTATATACCCTGACGTTTTCCACTTCTTCCTCTTTTTAACAAACCGGTCGGCATGTAAGATCGAAACAAATAAACGCACACAAAAAGATGCAACAAGTTGGTCTTTTTGTTTCAGGTACACCTGTCCTAGAGAGGCCCAACCCCTGTGTTGAGCCTCCTAAGTCAAATATGTACATGATGCAAATAAACGTTCCTATCGGGGATCCGGCATAAGGTTTTGTTATTCTAAGTCATCGTCCTGTTGGAAAAAGTGTCTAGACTGGCTTTAACTCGAGCGGACAACTCGAGCCGAAGAGTGTCGGTGCACCGGTAGCATGGCTTTCCGGCTTAATTGACAAAACTCTCCGCCTAAACATGTGTGACTACAAAATCCTTCACCGGGTGCCAAGCACCACAGCTATCTTGAGAAAAACGGGCTATGTCAAGCAAATGCCCGGTATTATATTTCAAAAGACTCAAAAAGAGAAAAAAAAAAAATGGGTATCGGCACAATTTATATACAGTTCACAAAATATCAAAGCGGTAAAACAACATTTAGCATATAAAATATAAACATGTAATAAAATCAGATAATAAGTAAGCCAAATAAAATAATTATTCAAAGCTCGAATTCTTAAACCCTGAACCAGTAGTTCTGGGTTTGTATTCCCCAGCAGAGTCGCCAGAGCTGTCACACCTCCTTTTGGCGCGCCTACCCCGAAGGATAAACGTACAAGGGAGTTTTTTCCAATTTAAGTGACAATATTCGAAACGGGATTATTCTATTTATTTCAGAGTCGCCACTTGGAATAAATTAAGGTGTCCCAAGTCACCGATTTATTTAAATCCCGAATCGAGGAAATTTCGACTTTCCAAATGAAGTCCGCGAACCAGAAATTCTAAGTAAGGAATTCTGTTGACCCGAGGGAAGGTGTTAGGCACCCCGAATCCCGTGGTTCTAGCACGGTCGCTTCTATTATTATAAATGACTAAAAATATCTGATTTTTATACATGTTTATAAATTATATGCTCTAATTTAAACTTCAAACCGCTCTATTAATTTGAAAACCGGACCCAAAGAAAACAAAAAAAAACTAATTACAACATAGACTCGGATTTTTTTTTTTTGACAAAAATAAAAAATGTATCCGGATTACTTATTTTGAAACTATGCCGATTAAAGAAAACATTGTAAAACTAAACTAAAAAAAATCAATTTATTTTTAACAGGATACCTCTTAAAATTATTGCCAGTTAAATGATCGTACCAAATGATGTGTTATTTCCTAGCTTTTAATTTATGACCGGGGATTGAATGAAAAGATGTGAACTAATAGGAAAATTGAACAAAATATACGAAATAGAGTTAATTCGTTTTGGTTAATTATTTAGCCATGAGGTTGTCTACTTTGGATTTCACTATCTTCAATATGACATTAATTGACAAAGTCGAAATTATATGATTAAAGTGACTAACATTGTTATCTAAAAGCATTGTCTAACTTATTCTCGCTTGCTTAATTATGAATGGACCCCAAAGGAAGAAAAATTCAAAGTAAAAGAAAAAAAAAATTTGAAATGATTCTAAACATCTTATATTAATAACTAAACTTTAAACGAATCAACATCTTGAACATGCCTAAACTACTTAACTTTAACAAATTACCTATGTAAAATATCGAAGGGAATCTTAATCCGAATTGGCTAGTTTTACTTACACAAATCCAATCATATACTAGAAATATAGAAATTAATCGAGCATAAATGAAAACGGATATCTATTCTTATCAATGGTCCAAAATAATCTAAGTTTACAAATACAAGCCTAGCAAGTTTTGTTTCAATTCATACATAATGAGAGTGAGAGCTAAATAATCATACAAGATTAATGCGCCCTTAATCTTCTAACGACTAAACTGTATGATGTCTATTTTTGCTAACGGTTCTCAACAAAAAAAAAAAATATTTATGCAGTGGCTTCAAACAAAGATCCAAAGTGGTCTTCCATTTTTATCATGGTACAATAATGGTCAAGCCCAAGAAATGTGTACCTGGAAATTGCTAGTATAAAATGAAGAAAGGAGAAGTCAGTAACTGCTTGGCAATGATCAAAACAGCAACTCAGCAATCAATAGAACACCAACAACCAAACAGAAAGTCAACCCAGAAAATCAAGCTCAGATCAAACCAGTTTTTACTTCAAAATAACCAGCCAACCTTTGAAAATATCCACAGACCACTATTTTGTCCCAAAGAACTAGCTTAGTTAAAAATAGAACTATTTGAAGTTGTCCTATACTCTTCTGAAACTCCAATGGCTAGATATTGAACCAAAAGATATCAGTGAATTGGCCAGAACTCGAGGTTTTATTCTAACAATTCAATGAAACAGTAATCCCAAATAAAACAATGAGAAAGAGAAAATGCAGAAACCTTTCTCGGATTTCAATCTGTTCTGCCTTTTCAATTCAAATTCACTATTTTCCTTAGAACTATATCTCTCAAAACTCAAAGAAAGCTTTTCCCAAAAATCCCTGCTCTCTATTCTGTTTAAACCCCTGTGAATTTAGTGTTTTCCAGAGAGCCTCTCTATGTGTTTTTTGTGTGTTCTCAAAAAACTTGTCCTCAACAGTGAGTTCTCTGTTGTGTTTTATAGCCTACAGATCTCAACTAACAGCCCTTCTTTTTTTTTTTCAGTTTCAGATCTGTCCAGCCCCTATTATTCCCCTTTTTCAAACCTTTTTCAATTGTATATTCCCTCTCATGTGTATCCTGATTCTAACAACTGACCAAGCACTCAACAAAGCTGAAAATACTCATTATTATCCTCACATTCTCTGATTATTCCCTCATGATTTGTCTAAAAGTGGGATTTATAATTAATCAAATCCTAAAGGTGCAAACTAATGAAACACACTGCTGTCCAGCAAGTTTTAGCAACTCATTTCCATGTGTATTGCACTTTAAAGGTTGATTTTAGGG
Organism: Nicotiana noctiflora; assembly: GCA_032618575.1. NCBI lineage: Eukaryota > Viridiplantae > Streptophyta > Magnoliopsida > Solanales > Solanaceae > Nicotiana > Nicotiana noctiflora. The sequence goes on from JASVEL010001149.1 coordinate 16,814, forward strand.
CTACTTAAATGGACTAACAACTATATCCAATTCACAACCTAATTTAGAATCAAATAATGGTTCAAAACAAACAATCCAACAATTAAACTCAACACTCTGAACAAACAACAAACCGAAAGATTTTCAATCAAACAAACAGTGAAACACTGCTCGGAATCTCAAACAACCAATTTGCGAATTGAAACGACGACATTTGTTAAGTCGAATCGCAACACGTATGATTGACAACGAAAAGCCGACAAACAAATTCAACAAATTCTAACACCCAAAGCCGAGAGAAGAGAAGAAAGATGAAGCGAATACGAAACTAGATGTTCGACGGCGCTAATCGACGCGAACCTGTATTCAACAACATCGGTAATCCAATAGACAAAGCAGAATTTCAGAATTGACAAATTCAATGAAACAGTGTTTCTCGGCCAAAGCATAGGAAAGAAGGAAAATGAAGCTAACTAATCGACGACGCTAATCGACGCAAACACACATTCTATATCATTCGATTAGCCGATTACGATATGCGTAATCGACAAACAAATCCGACAAAGCAGTGACCAACAATTTCGGACAGCATGTATAAATTCAATATCAAACAACCTAACGATATTAATCAACGAATCGAATTCGATTCACAATTAACCGTTTAAACAACGAAGAATAACAACTAACAAATCGACCAAATAAAAGGTCCCAAGAGATGAAGAAGAAATGAAAAATGGGGACGGCTAAAAGAAAAAAAAATTGGGAAGAGTTCAATAAATTTAAACCAAACAAACACGCAAAACAAATCGAAATAAATAGGAAAATAACATTACCTCAAAAGAAATTGAAATTTGGACGGACCCGGCTCCAAATGATTCGAGTTTTTGCACCTTTTGAAGTAAATAGACTTTAATTGAAGTGTTTTTCAAATGAAAAACACTCCAATTAAAGTCTATCGACTTCAATTACTTTTAATTCGAACGAAATCCCTAGTTTTCGAATTCTAGGGTTCTTGAACTCGGTTTTGGGTCTTGACTAGTTCCGGCCGGATTCGAACAAAACTAACTATGGTTTGGTGACGAGGGAGGCTATGGAAGTGTTTGGGGTGAGTTTGGGGCCATTTGGGGTTGGTTCGAGTTTTGTTCAAATCTTTAAATGGAAATTCGAGACTACACCGGTTGATTCGAGGTAAACGGTTAATGGATTTGGCTTGAGGGTGGCTAGGTGGCTTAGGGGTGTTGATTTGGTGGCCGGCGGCGTTGTTGCCGCCGGGTTTTGGGTGAAGGTGAAAAGAGGCGGCGGCTAGGGTTTTTTCGTGGGTCGTTTGGATGCTGAGGGAGACGAGGCAGGGTGTTCTGAAAGGGGGGATGGGATTTTTTGGGGGATTGATATATTAAAAGGGTTATATCAATCAGGACCGTTGGATTATAAGAAACCAACGGTCTGGATCAGTTAAGGTGGGGAAAAAATGGTTTGGGCCGGGTGAGGTTTAAGGGTGTGTGGTTTGGGCTTGGGTGAATTGAATTGGTGTTGGCCCAAATCCGATTTTTCTTTTCTTGTTTTCTAATTCTTTCTCTCTTTTCTTTTGCAATTAATTCCTAATTTAAGAATCAAAATACTAGATCAAATTAAAAACCAAAAATTATCTTTACAAATACAAATTAATTCTTAATAATAATTATCGCACACACAATCAAAGCACCAAAAATAAAATCGCACAATTGGACAAAAAATGCAAAAGATACATATTTTTGTTATTTTTTTATTTTCGTAAAACAAACTTAATTACTCTTAATCGCAAACACGAATTTATATGCAAATGCAAACATTTTGTATTTTATATTGATTTAAATAGAAATGCGCACACAAAAGATACAAATAATAAGAGAAAAATAACACAAAAAATCACGAAAATCACGCTCAAAACAAAACTATTTTTATTTTGCATTTTTGGGAGTAATTCTCATGTAAGGCAAAAATCACGTGCTCACAGTGCCCCTCTTTGCGCGGAAACCCGAAGAGTTTTCGTGCAAAGATAAATGAGCAAATACGAGCGATTTTTGCCCGTTTGAATACTCCGTGGGAAGCATTTTGAAAGGGTTTTGACCGAGCCTTTGCTTCGGAGGCTTCCTACATATCCTGGGCTAAACAGGAATCAGGTCAATGTAGTTCGGGAAGTTTTGGTAGCTGGGACTACCGTGGACTGACACTTTGCTGTTACTGTTGCTATCGTTGCTGCATGTTGCTGTTTACTGCTTACTGATCTCCTTATTACACCAAAAGAAATTAAAGCTGAACTAGCTATGCTATCAAACTATGAGTTACAAGATTCCTATCTATGATTCTCCTGAAAACTTGATCTTGAATCTTAGCTGATTTGCTGTAGACCTCGATCTGAGTCTTGATGCTCCACAAGCTGTACGTGCTCGTTTATTTTTGTGACATTGAGTGAAACGGAGTCGGTGGAGCTTGTTACTTCAATCATCTTCTGAGCAATCGTGCCTTTGTTTACTCCAACATTTGAACTCTTTTCTTTTGGTTCTTTTCTTCTTTTCTTCACTCTGGATTGATGTTCCATTTGTAGGTTATCTCGATCCTCGCGTCCCGAGGTCAAACCTATTTAGACAACAAAACAAACAAACGAACGAAATTTTTCTGCCCCAGTTTTGCTAGGAAAATTTCGTGAGTTAGTTGTGACACAGAAAGTGATTAAAAAGACTCTTTGGGTAAGAAAATCATGGTTTCACAAACGTTCAACGGCTTTCTGGCCGGGATTTTGTAGAAGAGTTTCACGGCTTTCTGTCCGGAATTCAAACAATGTCTAACGGTCTTTGGCCGCTAGAATCTCGGTTTTTTGGCCGGGGTCAAAACAAATGGCTCCGCAGTTTTCTGACTGGGAGATCCTCGGTTTTCTGACCGGGATAAAAGTTTCACGGCTTTCTGGCCGGAATTCAAACAATATCTAACGGTTTTTTGGCCGTCAGATCCTCGGTTTTTTGGCCGGGGTTAAAGTAAATGGCTCCGCAGTTTTCTGACTGGGAGATCCTCGGTTTTCTGACCGGGATAAAAGTTTCACGGCTTTCTGGCCGGAATTCAAACAATATCTAACGGTTTTTTGGCCGTCAGATCCTCGGTTTTTTGGCCGGGGTAAAAGTAAATGGCTCCGCAGTTTTCTGACTGGGAGATCCTCGGTTTTTTAACCGGGGATAAAAGTTTTACGGCTTTCTGGCCGGAATTCAAACAATGTCTAACGGTTTTTTTTGCCGTCAGACCCTCGGTTTTTTGGCCGGGGTTAAAGTAAATGGCTCCGCAGTTTTCTGACTGGGAGATCCTCAGTTTTTTGACCGGGGATAAAAGTTTCACGGCTTTCTGGCCAGAATTCAAACAATGTCTAACGGTGTTTTGACCGTCAGACCCTCGGTTTTTTGGCCGGGGTTAAAGTAAATGGCTCCGCAGTTTTCTGACTGGGAGATCCTCGGTTTTTTGACCGGGGATAAAAGTTTCACGGCTTTCTGGCCGGAATTCAAACAATATCTAACGGTTTTTTGGCCGTCAGATCCTCGGTTTTTGGCCGGGTAAAAGTAAATGGCCCCAGCTTTCGACCGGAGATCCTCGGTTTTCGACCGGAAGAAAAGTTTCACGGCTTTGGCCGGAATTCAAACAATATCTAACGGTTTTTTGGCCGTCGGATCCTCGGTTTTTGGTCGGGGTAAAAGTAAATGGCTCCGCAGCTTTTCGATCGGGAGATCCTCGGTTTTCCGACCGGATAAAAGTTTCACGGCTTTCTGGCCGGGATTCAAACAATATCTAACGGTTTTGGCCGTCGGATCCTCGGTTTTTTGGCCGGGGTAAAAGTAAATGGCTCCGCAGTTTTCTGACTGGGAGATCCTCGGTTTTCCGACCGGGATAAAAATTTCACGGCTTTCTGGCCGGAATTCAAACAAATATCTAACGGTTTTTTGGCCGTCAGATCCTCGGTTTTTGGCCGGGTAAAAGTAAATGGCTCCGCAGCTTTTCTGACCGGAGATCCTCGGTTTTCGACCGGATAAAAGTTTCACGGCTTTCGGCCGGATCCAAACAATATCTAACGGTTTTTGGCCGTCGATCCTCGGTTTTTGGCCGGGGTAAAAGTAAATGGCTCGCAGTTTTTCTGACTGGGAGATCCTCGGTTTTCCGACCGGGATAAAAGTTTCACGGGCTTTCCGGTCGGAATTCAAACAATATCTAACGGTTTTTTGGCCGTCGGATCCTCGGTTTTTGGCCGGGTAAAAGTAAATGGCTCGCAGGTTTTCGACCGGGAGATCCTCGGTTTTCGACCGGGATAAAAGTTTCACGGCTTTCGTCGAATTCAAACAAATATCTAACGGTTTTTGGCCGTCGCATCCTCGGTTTTTGGCCGGGTAAAAGTAAATGGCTCCGCAGCTTTTCGACCGGGAGATCCTCGGTTTCTGACCGTGGATAAAAGTTTCACGGCTTTTCGGTCGGAATTCAAACAATATCTAACGGTTTTTTGGCCGTCAGATCCTCGGTTTTTCGGCCGGGGTAAAAGTAAATGGCTCCGCAGTTTTCTGACTGGGAGATCCTCGGTTTCTCGACCGGGATAAAAGTTTCACGGCTTTCTGGCCGGAATTCAAACAATATCTAACGGGTTTTAAACAGATATTGGACTGATATGATTTGATTCTCTTTTTCGGAGTTTTCATTTTCTTTTCTTTCATTTTTTTTGGCCTTCTTTTAGGCGTTCTTTTTAAACATCAACAAATGCATAGGATAAATCTCTAAAAGAAACTTACCTTTTATGTGTTTTCCTTGTTCCAAAGTCATTTCAAAGCTTGCGTATTTCACTTATTTGAGTGGTACCTTCTTCTTGCACAATTAAACAGACCTGCTTTCAACAAAGAACATTTTATCAGTTAAAAAAGTGGTTGGCTTTGCGGCCTTGGTTATCTTCATTGCTTGATTGTTTCCCCACTTCATTGAGAAGTTCGCTACCAATTGTCTTTGGGATGACTTCCTTTCGAACTGACCGGGTTCATTCCCGGAATTCCATGGGGATTTTCCGTGTAGGTTCTATCCTTCTGCCTTATTCTGTCTCTTCTAAGACCTTAACCTTTGATTTCCGTTTCCTTTCTAAAACTCTTTTCCTTTGGAAACAATCGATCATTACGATCCAATCGTGGATTGTAACAATATACCACTGAGGCTGTTTTTCTTTTCTTCTTTACCAGGCGGAGTCCTGTAAAACCGGTCCCGTCACCTTCCTTTGTAATATTTTCAGAATTAAAATTAAACCGAAAGGGATTCAAAGAAGAAGAATGAATCAAAGAATGGAAAAACGTATCAAAGATAGAGGAGTCCCTTTCGAGGGAGAAAAGAAGGACTTATCTGAGGTATACGCTGACTTTAACCAACATGACATGCTCCTCGGACTAGATGCTTGATCGTCACAAAACTCCCATTTTCTTATGAACCAAAACGGGTCTATATTTCCGAGCTAAGGAGCCGTGCCAAGACCTCTCGTGGTGAAACAAACTTTTCGGTTGATGGCGCCCTTTGCGGGTTTTCGCCAATCGACCTCTCTCATTTCTCTTCTCACCATCGCCAGATAGCACTGTTTGCGTGTTTTTACCAACGAGCTCTCTCATTTTGTATTTCTCTACTTCCATCGTCTTATGGTGCCCGAAGGTTTTCACCAATAAGACTCTCTCATTTTATTTATCTACTTCCATCGTCTTATGGTGCCCGAAGGTTTTCACCAATAAGACTCTCTCATTTTATTTCTTTTCATTCCAGGAACCCCGGATCGCAACAATGATGTTTTCACAACTTCTAATCGATCTTGAAGGAATTGTACTCGGTTCGGGTAACAAGAATTGTAAACAAAATTACAACTTTGGAATCATCTTGACGGATCTTAAACCGAATCAAAAATATCATCTGCCCCAGCTTCATTTTTGGGGAAACCGAGATTTTTGATTTGGTGTGACTGAACCTCAGGGAGAGGTTGCCTACGTATCCTTTGGGAATCAAGTCAGAACGTAGTTCAGAAACTTTGTTTTTGTTTTGTTTTTTTTTTTTTTTTTTTTTTTTTTTTTGGTTTGGTTTGGATTCCAAAGAGGGTAGCCAAAAGAAGGTAGCCGGCTCAAAGGGTTTACAAAAGGGTTGGTAGTGTTTGGGTAGCGGGAATAAAAGCCTTCAATCATTTCGACTTGTGAGGACCTCATTGAAGCAAGTTCAGACATAATACCTTTTCACAGCATCCGCATTCACAGCCGTTTCAGGATCTTTTCCTTCCATGTCTGCCAGACACAGTGTCCTCTTGGCAGTATCTTTCTGATGATGTATGGTCCTTTCCAATTAGGAGCGAATTTTCCTTTCGCTTCCTCATGATGTGGAAGAATGCGTCTTAAAACCAACTGACCTACTTCGAAATTTCTCGGTCGTACTTTCTTGTTGTAAGCACGAGCCATTCTTTGTTGGTACAGTTGTCCATGACAGACCGCAACCATTCGCTTCTCATCGATCAAAGTTAATTGTTCCAAACGAGTCTTAACCCATTCGCTATCTTCAATCTCTGCTTCAACAATTGTACGAAGCGAAGGGATTTCTACCTCTGCCGGTATCACAGCCTCAGTTCCATAGACTAGCAGGTATGGAGTTGCTCCCACCGATGTGCGTACTGTAGTACGGTATCCCAGTAAAGCGAACGGTAATTGTTCATGCCATTGTCTAGAACTTTGGATTGTTTTTCTCAAAATCTTCTTAATGTTTTTGTTCGTTGCTTCCACGGCACCGTTGGCTTTGGGCCGATAAGGGGTGGAGTTCCTATGCGTTATTTTGAATTGCTCGCATATTTCTTCCATCAAATGACTATTTAGGTTCGCAGCATTGTCTGTGATGATAGTTGCAGGTATACCAAAACGACAGATAAGATTTGAGTGTACAAAATCCACCACAGCTTTCTTAGTGACTGATTTGAGAGTGATGGCTTCAACCCATTTCGTGAAGTAATCGATAGCCACTAGTATGAATCGGTGTCCATTCGAGGCTTTCGGCTCAATCGGGCCGATGACATCCATTCCCCAAGCGACAAATGGCCACGGTGCTGACATAGGATGCAACTCAGTTGGAGGTGCATGAATCAGATCTCCATGTACCTGACATTGATGGCATTTTCGGACAAAACCGAAACAATCTTTCTCCATGGTCATCCAATAATAACCTGCTCGAAGGATTTTCTTGGCTAAGACATACCCATTCATATGAGGCCCGCATACTCCTGCATGTACTTCGTGCATGATTCTTCCTGCTTCTTCGGCATCAACACACCTTAAAAGGTTAAGATCCGGGGTTCTTTTGTACATGACCTCGCCGCTCAAAAAGAAACCACCTGCATGTCTCCTAATGGTCCTCTTTTGATCTCCAGTAGCATGTTCTGGGTATTCTTGCGTTTTCAGAAATCTCCCGATATCGTAATACCATGGCTTGACGCTCGGTCCTTCTTCGATTGCATTGCAATAACCGTGGCTTTCCCTGATTTGAATTTCCAAGGGATTGACATGGGCGTTGCCCGGATAAGGTAGCATTGAAGCTAAAGTGGCCAGCGCATCAGCTAGTTCATTGTGACATCGTGGGATATACCTGAACTCTATCGATGCAAATCGCTTGCCAAGAATGTTCACGTGCCGTCGATAAGGGAGGAGTTTAACGTCTCGAGTTTCCCATTCACCTTGAGATTGTTTGATAATTAGATCCGAATCTCCCATGATCAACAAATCTTCGACACCTTGATCAATTGCCATGTTCATACCCATGATACAAGCTTCATACTCAGCCGTATTGTTCGTGCAGAAGAAACGGAGCCTAGCCGTGGCCGGATAATGCTGACCAGCAGGAGAGATCAAAATTGCCCCAATCCCTACACCTTTAGCGTTTACCGCCCCATCGAAAAACATTTTCCAAGCATGACTGTCTTCCGAAACAACTTCGGTCGTATTTACCTCTTCATCAGGAAAGTAGGTATTCAATGGTTGATACTCTTCGTCGATCGGGTTCTCGGCCAAATGGTCTGCCAATGCTTGGGCCTTCATTGCCGTGCGAGTGACATAGACTATGTCAAACTCGGTGAGCAGGATTTGCCACTTTGCCAATCTTCCGGTGGGCATCGGTTTCTGGAATATATACTTCAAAGGATCCAACCGAGTAATGAGGTGAGTCGTATGGGCTTGGAGGTAGTGTCTCAATTTCTGAGCGACCCAAGTTAAAGCACAACACGTTCTTTCCAGCAAAGTGTACTTGACCTCATAACTAGTGAATTTCTTGCTCGGGTAGTAAATCGCATGCTCTTTCTTCTCTGCCGCATCACGTTGTCCGAGAACACAACCAAAAGAGTTTTCTAAGACTGTTAAATACAAGAAAAGAGGTCTCCCTGGCTCTGGCGGGACTAAGACCGGAGGGTTTGACAAATATTCTTTGATCTTGTCAAAAGCTTCTTGGCATTCAGTTGTCCATTTGATTGCAGCGTCTTTCTTCAACAACTTGAATATGGGTTCACATGTGGAAGTCAACCGAGCGATGAACCTACTGATGTAGTTCAGTCGGCCTAGAAGACTCATTACATCTTTCTTTGTTCTGGGGGGGGGTAAATCCCGGATGGATTTTATCTTTGTGGGATCTAATTCAATACCTCTTCTACTGACTATGAAACCCAAAAGTTTACCTGACGGGACTCCAAAAGCGCATTTGGCCGGATTCAGTTTCAAATCGTATTTCCGCAACCTCTCAAAGAATTTCCTCAAGTCTCGCACATGATCGCCTTGAGTTCTGGATTTGATGATCACATCGTCCACGTACACCTCTATTTCCTGATGCATCATGTCGTGGAAAATGGCAGTCATAGCTCTCATGTACGTCGCTCCTGCATTTTTCAAGCCGAACGGCATGACTCTGTAACAGTAAGTCCCCCAAGGTGTGGTAAAAGCAGTCTTCTCGGCGTCCTCTTCATCCATCAACACTTGATGATATCCCGCATAACAATCCACAAACGACTGTATCTCATGTTTGGCACAGTTATCAACAAGGATGTGAATGTTCGGTAAAGGAAAGTTATCTTTGGGACTCGCTTTATTCAAATCTCGGTAGTCAACACATACTCGAGTTTTTCCATCTTTCTTTGGCACGGGCACAACATTAGCCAACCACGTGGTGTATTGTACCACTCGAATTACCCCTGTTTTCAACTGTTTAGTGATTTCTTCTTTGATTTTATCACCGATGTCAGTCTTGAACTTTCTCTGCTTCTGTTGCACTGGGCGACAGTCAAGGTAGATTGGTAATTTGTGCACCACTAGATCAGCTCCTAATCCTGGCATGTCATCGTAAGACCAAGCAAACACGTCTTTAAATTCAAACAAGAGTTGGATTATTGCATCTCGTGTTTTCTCATCCGTGTGGATGCTTATCTTGGTCTCTCGGACCTCTTCATCAGTTCCCAAATTAACCGGTTCGGTGTCATTCAAATTTGGCTTAGGTTTATTCTCGAAATGTTCCAATTCTCGATTTATTTCCCTAAAAGCCTCGTCTTCATCGTATTCCGGTTCTTGGTTCATTATTTCCAGATTAGGTGGCGTGTTCGGATTTGAGCATGAGTTCCGCAAGCATGTCATGTTATTTAAAGCCGCATTATTAGGACTGAAAAGGAAGAATAAATAACAAAATTAGAAAGAGTGCAAAAGTAAGGAAATATTTATTTTATTTTCTTGGAATTTTCTGAAAACAAACGAAATTACATTGGGGAAACAAAAAATACAAGAAAACAAAGCAAAACATCCAAGCTACGTCCTGAAGTAACTTGTGATGAAGGAAAACGACAGGACAAATCTACCAGAACTCCCGCCTGATTGGGAAGGGTGTGGCTTTCCAATTTTGCAATTTAGCTTCAGGGCCCACATACAGCACCTCAGCGGTGCTTGTTCCTTCTCCCGATTGGACCATATTAACATCATAGAGCATTTGCCTCATGGCTCCACATATGTCTTCAATTTCCTCCGCTGTAAAGACCTCGTCTTCTTCTTCTTCACTGTACCTTGGTCGGACAAAAGTTTGGTACAGATGCGGCAATGGTTGCGGCAGAACCCATCCTTTCTCCTTTCTCTTTTTGGCCCATCTTTCATCTTCAGGGGTTGGGCGAAAGCCCACTCCGAAAAACTTTTCAGCTACAGGTAAAGTTATCAGCTTCGGCACTCCTTGTAGGGACTTTCCCAAACCTTTTCTTGGCTGGAAGCCATGTTTAATCATTTCTTTTGCCACCATGATGGAGGCATTAGACAAAAAAGGTTGGGGAGAGGGTTCCCTTCTTCGTGTTGATCCGCCAACACAATCTCGAAAGCTTGATAGACAATGTTTTCGCTTCCCGCTTCCGCTTCCAAGCAAGGTATGGATGGATCTCGGTAAATTGATTGCTCATCTTCCCCGTGGACCACGATCTCTTGTCCCTTGTGCTCAAATTTCAACATCTGATGGAGGGTAGAGGGCACAGCTCCGGCCGCATGAATCCATGGTCTCCCTAGAAGAAAATTGTAAGAAGTGTCCATATCCAAGACTTGGAATGTCACTTCGAAGTCCACCTGGCCGATGGTCATAATTACATCAATCTCTCCGAACAGTATCTCTTTTCACACCGTCAAAAGCTCGCACACATATGTTGTTAGGCCGAATCCTTTCAGCTCCGATTCCTATGCGGCCTAAAGTGGAAAGTGGGCATATGTCCACCCCCGAACCCCCATCAACCATGACCCTCTTCATATAGTAGCCTTCGCTTTTGACAGTCAAATGCAAAGCTTTGTTGTGGGCGGCACCCTCCAAAGGCAAATCAGCTTTACTGAAGGAAATCTGATTGATCGCGAAGAATCTTTCCGTCATTCTTTCAAGTTGTTCGGATGAAGTCTCAATAGGCACGTATGCCTCATTCAAAGCTTTTAGCAAAACCTTTTGATGTTCAGTAGACTTCATTAGAAGGGACAACATCGACACCTGCTCTGGGCATTTACGCAGTTGGTCTATCACCTCGTAATCAGGCATTTGCATCTTTTGAAAAAAGACCTCTGCCTCTTCAGCACTTACAGGTTTCTTCGACGGGAAATGCCTTTGTGTGGCGTTATTTACCTCCTGTGTGTTTAAGTACTTCTGTCCTAAGACACTCTCAGATGAATTTCCCACAATCTCTTTCCCTTTGCGCGTAACAAGTGTTCGTTGGTAGCTCCAGGGTACCGCGGATGGATCTGTCATTGGTTTTTGTTGCACGCGTGCAATAACCACAGGTTCATCTGGTTTTCGGGCCACATAAGTTCCCTTTGGTACATACATTGATGTTTCTCTCTTTAAATGAAACTTCTTGGGGGCACCGATGGACAATGGTTTTTCCACTTTACCTCGTGGGAGGTAAAGGACTCCGCCCTTCTGAGACGATGCTTTCAATTCAATCGTCTTTTCGGATTTGGTTTCAAGAGCTTCAACCTTTTTCCCCATTTTCTCTTGTTTCGGGGTAGCCTCAGGACGCTTCTCTATGTTGGCGATGGCGATTATCGCTTTCAAAGCTGGGTCAAATTCTTTGTCGTCACAAATCATCCCAATCACCGGTCCGTTGTTGTGGGCTGGTAATGGGTTGTTTGTCACATTTGGGATGTCTTCATCTGCGAAGACGATCCTCCCTTGATTGATCAATTCTTGCACCGCCTTTTTTAACGTCCAACAATTGTCAGTACTGTGTCCTTCAACACCTGAATGATATGCACAGTATATCCCCCTCTGGTAGGCAGGAGAGTCTGGATTCTGCCTGTTCTGCGGAACAGGCTGCAATAGGTTTTCTTGCCTGAGTTTTGGGAAAAGGGTGGAATACGGCTCCCCAATCGGTGTAAAGCTCGTTTTGGGTTGCTCACGGTGGCGAGCGTTATTTGGCCGTGGATTATACTGGTTTGGGTAAGGAGGTTGGTTTCTCTGGAATGGAGGTGGATTCCTGTTGGCTGGTGGCTGTGGCCGTGCCTGAGGTTGAATGTTCATGACTGCATGGGGTGGAGGCGGAGGAGCATAAGCCATGCCGTGATGTGGATAATAATGTTGGGGGGCCCTGTCGGAGAATACCTGCCTTGAGGTTCGATATCTCCTGTCTTCTACCGCCGCCATAGCAGATTCTTCTTTCTTCTTGCTTCGGGGCATCCCTCCAGACCCGCCTTGAATGGCTTGGGAAGTTGCCCGAATGGCCGCTTGGCTCAAAATTCGCCCTGTTTTCAAGCCACTTTCTACCATCTCTCCGATCTTGATAGCTTCGGCAAAAGGTTTTCCCATTGCCGACATCATATTTTGAAAGTAATCGGGCTCTTGAGCTTGGAGAAAAGTCGTGACCATTTCAATTTCGTCCATGGGGGTTTCACCCTGGACGCTTGCTCTCGCCACTTGATGGCATATTCTCTGAAGCTTTCTGAGGGCTTCTTTTTTAAGTTCGATAGAGAATTCCTATCCGGCGCAATATCGATGTTGTATTGGAATTGTTTTACAAAATCTCTGGCCAGATCATCCCAGATGTGCCATCGAGATATGTCTTGATCCATATACCACTCCGATGCTATTCCGACCAAACTCTCTCCGAAGTACGCCATCAACAATTCTTCTTTGCCGCCGGCACCCCTCAATTGATTGCAGTATTTCTTCAAATGAGCAATGGGGTCGCCATGTCCGTTGTACTTTTCGAACTTTGGTGTCTTAAAACCTGATGGCAAATGGACGTGCGGGAACATGCACAGATCGGCGTAAGATACACTCTTCTGTCCACTCGGACCTTGCATGTTCTTAAAGCTTTGTTCCAAACTCCTCATTCTTTTTGCCATCTCCTCCTGCTCGGGGGTCTTTGGATTTTGGCTCGGTAGGAACTCATATCGAGGTGGTTGAGAATATGTATTGGCTGCAACCTGGGTATGGTCCCGTGTGAGTGGTGGTGCCGGGAATGTAAAGGATGAGGAGTCGAAGAAAGGAGCGTGTGTGGTGGGGTGCGTTGTGATTGGAACTGGCAATTCAACGGACGTTCTTGCGGATGTATCATGTGGTGCTACCCGAGGATGGGATGTGGAGGGTGATTCAGAGAGGTTTGTAGCATTGGAATACCCGAACAGAGTAGGCGGGTAATTGATGGGGGTATTTGAAATACCGCTCGACCTGAGAAGAATTTCAGGGAACCCAGGGACCAGACTCGGGGGCTCTTTCCCGTTGTTCCAATCGTCCAACATCTCGAGCATGCGGCAACGCAGCATTCTATTCTCTTCCAAAGTTGCCGACTCAGTAGCCGGGATGGTTGTCAATGAGCTTTCCTCTGAAACGGGAATGGTTGCTAAAGGCATTTCTGAAGACATGTCGGCACCCTTTTTTGATCTAGTAAAATAGGAATGAGTACTTTCAGGCTGCCGAACTTTTCCTTTGGACCTTGTGAAGTACGAGTGTGGTGCCAGATTACCGCAAAGTCAACCACTTTTACTAAAACCTGGAGTTTGGCAAACAAACGGTTAGTCTGAAACAACATAACAGATAAGTAATCTCACGTTGGGTGTGATGCACTTATACAGGTGATAATGTTGCTACATGTATTCGCTTGCGATGCGTCATTCCGGTTTGTATCGATCTTCTTTTTCTCTTAACTTCTTTCCCCCCCCCTTTTTTTTTTTTTTTTTTTTTTTTTTTTTTTTATTTATTTATTTATTTTTTTTTTTTTGTGATGGTCGAATCTTATGTGGATTGCCTACGTATCATGTCCCCGCATGAATCAGACCGAGCGTAGTTCGGATACAATAGACATAAGATGAAGTGTTCATGAATTTTATTTCAACAAACTTAAAACTTGAAACACTTGCAAAATACAACAATGGAGAAAAACTTGTAAAAGGAAAAACAGACTCTAAAACAAAAGACTCTCCTAAGCATGTTCCAACGCCTCGAATCTTTGCGCCCGGGGGGCGCTGTTTGGCCTTGCTGCAGTTCTTGGGGTGAGATCTTTCTGTATACTTCCCAATTCCGCCATGACCTGGTGGACACATTCCATGATTGAAGAAAAGAGGGCAGGCCGAGGTACTTGTTCGCAGTTCAAACACTTCATAGTAATGTAGTGCCCGATCTCATTGATCCTGGTTCTGATTATGTCTTTTTCTCTGAGCAGCTGCCCTATGTGCCTGTTCTTTGCCCCTAATACTTGAGAGTTGCCGGAGACATGGTCCAAGAGCCTATCTATTTGTCTTTCCATCCGTGCCATCAAGTTGTGACAACGGTCTCTATCTGCTTTAGCATCCTGGACTTGCCTGAGAGTTCGCTCTTTAAGAGTGGCATTTGCTTTTCTCAAATCAACGATGATTGCATCATAGTCTTTCTCTACTTGTTGTAGACGGAGTGCTTCTTGGTGGGCCGCTCTCTTCCATTTTGTTCGGACTGCAACCAAAGCCGCTTTTGCCTTCTCCAAGTTTTCTTGGTGTTCAAAGGCTTTTCTTTCCAAATCGTTTATCAGCATTTGATCACTCCGACTCCTCCTTGACCTTTCTGCGGCCAATTGCATCTCTTGAATTCGAGTTTGGAGTGCTTCTCTTTCCTGCTCCCAACCGGCCCTTTCCCGATCGAAGTCAGCCTGTTGTATGTCCATGGTTGCTTCCAGGATTCCTTTGTCTTCTTTTAAAGTGTTGATGCAAGATTGGAAATTTTGTGCTGTTTCATGCTCAACCTCCCTAACTCTGGCTTCTATTTCTCTCTCCCAATCGACGGCATACTTCACTGACCTTTCTGACCTTTGCTCTGGTATTGGTTGGTTGTGGAACCATTCAAGATAAGCGAGACTCACTTCTCCCCGTTCCCGATCGGCAACCATTTCGTTGATGTCGGAGAGTCGACTACCGAACCAAACCTTCTGTGCATAAGTCTCCCTCGGGGTCTCTTCTGTCACAAATTCCCATACAAATGATCGCATATCCTCAAATGGGGCCTTTTTCTGTTCTCTTCCCAGCTGCCGCATGACACGTAGCGGGGCATATGGTTGGAAACCCCCGAAACCCATTAATATGTAGAATGGGCGGTATGTCGACATATGCATGATTTTGGCGGAAGGGAACCAATAATAATTCCAGGTAAGTTGATCGGCTCTCAAAGAGTTGAGGAGTTCTTGCCAAGTCCTCAAGTCTTCTGGAAGGTTACAACGGGCGGCTCTGTTTGTATGACAACGAATATAATTCAGCCAATCTGCTTTGAAGTTTATCACAATTGGGTGATGGTAGAGATGCTCTATAAACCACATTTGTAATAAAATATTGCAACCCTCAAAATAGTCTTGTCCTTCTTGGCACCGAGTTAAGGCCCGGAAGATGTCTCCTAGTATCATCGGAAGAACAGTGTGTTCCTCGTTACTCTGTAGATATGAGACCACCGCAGCTAAACGGATTCTGATGCGTCCACCACGTTCGGGAAAAACCATGGTTCCCAAAAAAGCGATCATGAAAGCATAGATTCTTAAATCTCCCAGGCGTCATAATTTAGCTGGTTAACAAATTCGACGTTTGAGAATTTCCCAAACCCTTCCTTATCACCAAATCTGTCGTAGAGATAATCTAGTGGCACCCAACCGTTCTCCGGACAACCGAGGGGAACCCGCCGGAGACATAGCTTTTTCAAGAAGTTATTCACACTCATCTGCCTAGGAGCTGCAGGTCTCATCTTGTGCAAATCTCTTCCGAGCCCTGTGAGTCCGCCCAATTCTTCCAAAGTGGGTGTCATTTCACAATCCCGGAATTTGAACACATTGCTTGTTGAGTCCCAAAAACTCACTAAAGCTTTGATCACATTTTTATCCGGTTTTATCATCATGATGTCCGGAAGAAATTTGAGATGCTTGTGAACTTGATTTCTTTCCCAAGCTGAAAAACTAGTCCACCATTTACGGAGCCGATCTGGGGTTTTGTCCTGGACCATGAACATAGATGGCATTTCGTCTCTCACCCTTTTTTGGCCGATTCGTTGCGAGGAAGTCATGCTGATCCTAGAAAAGATAAAAAATGGATTTAAGATTTTTTTTTTATTTTTTATTTTTTTTTATTTTTTTTTATTTTTATTATATATAAAAAAAAACGAATCTTGTTAATACGGCCTTTCAGCACTTGAAGAAGATTTGAAGGCTGTATAACAGGATACCAGTGTGATATCTATATTCCGTTTTGCAAAATTAGTCCTCCGGCGCCCCTTTTGAGGCGTTTGGCTATTTTTGCAAAATTTCCTAACTCTCGACTAAGAACAAAAAATCCTAATTCTAATATATTTTTTTTTATTTTTTTATTTTTATTTTTTTATTTTCTTAAAAAAAATCAGTATTAGTTGAGCCCGATATGGGTTGCCTACGTATCTCATTTTTGGTGAGAATCAAACTTGCGTAGTTCGAAAATAAAAGAACTAAATCATTTTAAGAAAAGAAAACGAACTATTTTTTAAACAGCATTTCTAAAACAAATTATTTTCAAAGGAACTAAGAAAATTTATTTGGAAATTTATTTTCAAAGAAACTAAACTATTTTTGTAAAATTAAGAAAATTTATTTGGAATTTTTTTTTTTTTTTTACATTTTTCAGAATTTATTTTAAAAAAAAAACTAACTATTTTCGTAAAATTAAGAGAATTTATTTGGAATTTTTTTTTTTTTTTTTTCATTTTTCAGAAATTATTTTCAAAGAACTAACTATTTTCATAAAATTAAGAAAATTTATTTGAAATTTTTTGCAATTTTTCAGAATTTATTTTCAAAGAATTAACTATTTTCATAAAATTAAGAAAATTTAGTTTGGAATTTTTGCAATTTTTCAGAATTTATTTTCAAAGAATTAACTATTTTCATAAAATTAAGAAAATTTAGTTTGGAATTTTTTATTTTTATTTTTTTTTATTATTATTTTTTTTTATTTTTTTTTTTTTTTTGCATTTTTTTTTTCAGAATTTATTTTCAAGGAACTAACTATTCTCCTAAAATTATTTTAACTATATACCCTTACGTTTTCCACTTCTTCCTCTTTTTAACAAACCGGTCGGCATGTAAGATCGAAACAAATAAACGCACACAAAAAGATGCAACAAGTTGGTCTTTTTGTTTCAGGTACACCTGTCCTAGACAGGCCCAACCCCTGTGTTGAGCCTCCTAAGTCAAATATGTACATGATGCAAATAAACGTTCCTATCGGGGATCCGGCATAAGGTCTTGTTATTCTAAGTCATCATCCTGTTGGAAAAGTGTCTAGACCTGGCTTTAACTCGAGCGGACAACTCGAGCCGAAGAGTGTCGGTGCACCGGTAGCATGGCTTTCCGGCTTAATTGACAAAACTCTCCGCCTAAACATGTGTGACTACAAAATCCTTCACCGGGTGCCAAGCACCACAACTATCTTTGAGAAAAACGGGCTATGTCAAGCAAATGCCCGGTATTATATTTCAAAAGACTCAAAAAGAAAAAAAAAAAAAAAATGGGTATCGGCACAATTTATATACAGTTCACAAAATATCAAAGCGGTAAAACAACATTTAGCATATAAAATATAAACATGTAATAAAATCAGATAATAAGTAAGCCAAATAAAATAATTATTCAAAGCTCGAATTCTTAAACCCTGAACCAGTAGTTCTGGGTTTGTTTCCCCAAGCAGAGTCGCCAGAGCTGTCACACCTCCTTTTGGCGCGCCTACCCCGAAGGATAAACGTACAAGGGAGTTTTTTCCAATTTAAGTGACAATATTCGAAACGGGATTATTCTATTTATTTCAGAGTCGCCACTTGGAATAAATTATGGTGTCCCAAGTCACCGATTTATTTAAATCCCGAATCGAGGAAATTTCGACTTTCCAAATGAAGTCTGCGAACCAGAAATTCTAAGTAAGGAATTCTGTTGACCCGAGGGAAGGTGTTAGGCACCCCCGAATCCCGTGGTTCTAGCACGGTCGCTTCTATTATTATAAATGACTAAAAATATCTGATTTTTATACATGTTTATAAATTATATGCTCTAATTTAAACTTCAAACCGCTCTATTAATTTGAAAACCGGACCCAAAGAAAACAAAAAAAAACTAATTACAACATAGACTCGGATTTTTTTTTTTTTGACAAAAATAAAAAATGTATCCGGATTACCTATTTTGAAACTATGCCGATTAAAGAAAACATTGTAAAACTAAACTAAAAAAAAATCAATTTATTTTTAACAGGATACCTCTTAAAATTATTGCCAGTTAAATGATCGTACCAAATGATGTGTTATTTCCTAGCTTTTAATTTATGACCGGGGATTGAATGAAAAGATGTGAACTAATAGGAAAATTGAACAAAATATACGAAATAGAGTTAATTCGTTTTGGTTAATTATTTAGCCATGAGGTTGTCTACTTTGGATTTCACTATCTTCAATATGACATTAATTGACAAAGTCGAAATTATATGATTAAAGTGACTAACATTGTTATCTAAAAGCATTGTCTAACTTATTCTCGCTTGCTTAATTATGAATGGACCCCAAAGGAAGAAAAATTCAAAGTAAAAGAAAAAAAAAATTTGAAATGATTCTAAACATCTTATATTAATAACTAAACTTTAAACGAATCAACATCTTGAACATGCCTAAACTACTTAACTTTAACAAATTACCTATGTAAAATATCGAAGGGAATCTTAATCCGAATTGGCTAGTTTTACTTACACAAATCCAATCATATACTAGAAATATAGAAATTAATCGAGCATAAATGAAAACGGATATCTATTCTTATCAATGGTCCAAAATAATCTAAGTTTACAAATACAAGCCTAGCAAGTTTTGTTTCAATTCATACATAATGAGAGTGAGAGCTAAATAATCATACAAGATTAATGCGCCCTTAATCTTCTAACGACTAAACTGTATGATGTCTATTTTTGCTAACGGTTCTCAACAAAAAAAAAAAAATATTTATGCAGTGGCTTCAAACAAAGATCCAAAGTGGTCTTCCATTTTTATCATGGTACAATAATGGTCAAGCCCAAGAAATGTGTACCTGGAAATTGCTAGTATAAAATGAAGAAAGGAGAAGTCAGTAACTGCTTGGCAATGATCAAAACAGCAACTCAGCAATCAATAGAACACCAACAACCAAACAGAAAGTCAACCCAGAAAATCAAGCTCAGATCAAACCAGTTTTTACTTCAAAATAACCAGCCAACCTTTGAAAATATCCACAGACCACTATTTTGTCCCAAAGAACTAGCTTAGTTAAAAATAGAACTATTTGAAGTTGTCCTATACTCTTCTGAAACTCCAATGGCTAGATATTGAACCAAAAGATATCAGTGAATTGGCCAGAACTCGAGGTTTTATTCTAACAATTCAATGAAACAGTAATCCCAAATAAAACAATGAGAAAGAGAAAATGCAGAAACCTTTCTCGGATTTCAATCTGTTCTGCCTTTTCAATTCAAATTCACTATTTTCCTTAGAACTATATCTCTCAAAACTCAAAGAAAGCTTTTCCCAAAAATCCCTGCTCTCTATTCTGTTTAAACCCCTGTGAATTTAGTGTTTTCCAGAGAGCCTCTCTATGTGTTTTTTGTGTGTTCTCAAAAACTTGTGAATTCCAGAGAGTATTTTTATGTCTGTATGTATATCTAGTCTATCTGTGAGTCTCTCCTTTTATAACCTATATCTGTCCAGCCCCTATTATTCCCTTTTTTCAAACCTTTTTCAATTGTATATTCCCTCTCATGTGTATCCTGATTTTAACAACTGACCAAGCACTCAACAAAGCTGAAAATACTCATTATTATCCTCACATTCTCTGATTATTCCCTCATGATTTGTCTAAAAGTGGGATTTATAATTAATCAAATCCTAAAGGTGCAAACTAATGAAACACACTACTGTCCAGCAAGTTTTAGCAACTCATTTCCATGTGTATTGCACTTTAAAGGTTGATTTTAGGGCTACTTAAATGGACTAACAGCTATATCCAATTCACAACCTAATTTAGAATCAAATAATGGTTCAAAACAAACAAATCCAACAATTAAACTCAACACTCTGAACAAACAACAAACCGAAAGATTTTCAATCAAACAAACAGTGAAACACTGCTCGGAATCTCAAACAACCAATTTGCGAATTGAAACGACGACATTTGTTAAGTCGAATCGCAACACGTATGATTGACAACGAAAAGCCGACAAACAAATTCAACAAATTCTAACACCCAAAGCCGAGAGAAGAGAAGAAAGATGAAGCGAATACGAAACTAGATGTTCGACGGCGCTAATCGACGCGAACCTGTATTCAACAACATCGGTAATCCAATAGACAAAGCAGAATTTCAGAATTGACAAATTCAATGAAACAGTGTTTCTCGGCCAAAGCATAGGAAAGAAGGAAAATGAAGCTAACTAATCGACGACGCTAATCGACGCAAACACACATTCTATATCATTCGATTAGCCGATTACGATATGCGTAATCGACAAACAAATCCGACAAAGCAGTGACCAACAATTTCGGACAGCATGTATAAATTCAATATCAAACAACCTAACGATATTAATCAACGAATCGAATTCGATTCACAATTAACCGTTTAAACAACGAAGAATAACAACTAACAAATCGACCAAATAAAAGGTCCCAAGAGATGAAGAAGAAATGAAAAATGGGGACGGCTAAAAGAAAAAAAAATTGGGAAGAGTTCAATAAATTTAAACCAAACAAACACGCAAAACAAATCGAAATAAATAGGAAAATAACATTACCTCAAAAGAAATTGAAATTTGGACGGACCCGGCTCCAAATGATTCGAGTTTTTGCACCTTTTGAAGTAAATAGACTTTAATTGAAGTGTTTTTCAAATGAAAAACACTCCAATTAAAGTCTATCGACTTCAATTACTTTTAATTCGAACGAAATCCCTAGTTTTCGAATTCTAGGGTTCTTGAACTCGGTTTTGGGTCTTGACTAGTTCCGGCCGGATTCGAACAAAACTAACTATGGTTTGGTGACGAGGGAGGCTATGGAAGTGTTTGGGGTGAGTTTGGGGCCATTTGGGGTTGGTTCGAGTTTTGTTCAAATCTTTAAATGGAAATTCGAGACTACACCGGTTGATTCGAGGTAAACGGTTAATGGATTTGGCTTGAGGGTGGCTAGGTGGCTTAGGGGTGTTGATTTGGTGGCCGGCGGCGTTGTTGCCGCCGGGTTTTGGGTGAAGGTGAAAAGAGGCGGCGGCTAGGGTTTTTTCGTGGGTCGTTTGGATGCTGAGGGAGACGAGGCAGGGTGTTCTGAAAGGGGGGATGGGATTTTTTGGGGATTGATATATTAAAAGGGTTATATCAATCAGGACCGTTGGATTATAAGAAACCAACGGTCTGGATCAGTTAAGGTGGGGAAAAAATGGTTTGGGCCGGGTGAGGTTTAAGGGTGTGTGGTTTGGGCTTGGGTGAATTGAATTGGTGTTGGCCCAAATCCGATTTTTCTTTTCTTGTTTTCTAATTCTTTCTCTCTTTTCTTTTGCAATTAATTCCTAATTTAAGAATCAAAATACTAGATCAAATTAAAAACCAAAAATTATCTTTACAAATACAAATTAATTCTTAATAATAATTATCGCACACACAATCAAAGCACCAAAAATAAAATCGCACAATTGGACAAAAAATGCAAAAGATACATATTTTTGTTATTTTTTTATTTTCGTAAAACAAACTTAATTACTCTTAATCGCAAACACGAATTTATATGCAAATGCAAACATTTTGTATTTTATATTGATTTAAATAGAAATGCGCACACAAAAGATACAAATAATAAGAGAAAAATAACACAAAAAATCACGAAAATCACGCTCAAAACAAAACTATTTTTATTTTGCATTTTTGGGAGTAATTCTCATGTAAGGCAAAAATCACGTGCTCACAACAACACGAATTAGAGTATACTAGCTCCAATAAATCGGGCTTTCTTGAGGGAGGATGACTATGAAGGGAAACACTTTTCTGTTTGCCATCTAAACAATAGATACACCTTTTCAGCTTTGCTTGTTTCAATCCAAAAAGCAAACTTTTCTTAGCCAAACATGCAATCCCCCCTATCGCTCATATGACTCAATCTTTTGTGCCATAATTCTGATAAAGTATCACCTTCCACCATATTTATTGAGTCATTAATAATAGACTCCTATGTCACATATAACCAGACTTGACTCCGTGAGCCACTACTAACGAGCCCTTAGTGAGCTTCCATTGGCCATTAAAGAGGGCATTATAGTAACTCTCATTGTCTAATCTTCCCGCGGAGATCAAATTGAAAGGAAAGTATGGAGAATGCTTGACAACTTGAAGAACTAACATTGAACCATTATTAGTTTACAAACAAACTTTGCCGACACCAAACACCTTAACTTCACTGGCATTGCCCATCTTTAACACTCCGGAATCAACAGCAATATAAGATAAGAAAAAAGTTATTCTTGGTGTGACATGTGAGGTAGCTCCATAATCTACTATCCAGCTAGTCTCATGGGATATCATATTGATGACGCTTTAATCATAAGCAAAAAGAAGGCCATCTCAAACAATAGCAGCAACATTGTTCTCGTTATTTTCAACTTTCTTTCCTTCTCTAGTGTCTTGATTCAACTTGCAGCAAAACATTTTGATATGTCCTTTCTTTCCACAGTGGTTGCATGTTATATTATAGTATTTGGACCTTGACTTACTTCAACTTTTACCTATATTCCTTGAGCCTTTTGTTCTATCTCTCCCATGATCTTCTATAACCAAGATATCTGTTTGTGAGGACGAACCCTGAGATTTTCTCCTTACTTCCTTGTTCAACACACCACTCTTGACATGTTCCACAGTCACCTTACCTCCAGGAGCTGAATTTGTCAAAGAAACACGAAGAGTTTCCCAAGAGTCTGACAGAGTATTAAGAAGCCAAAGTCATTGTATCGCATCATCAAAATTAACTCCAATTCCAAATAGCCGGTCAAGGACGTCCTGAAAATCATTTATGTGATCAAGGATATGGTTGCTTTCTTGTATTTAAAGGTCATCAATTGTTTTAGCAGAAATAAGTTGTCGTTCCCGATTTTTGAAGCATAAATAGTCTCTAGTTTTTCCCACAATGATCTCGCATGTATCTCGTTCACAATATGGTTGCAAATAGTATCTTCAACCCATTGCCGTATATATCCACATACTTGTTGGTGCTCAAAATCCCAATCTTCATCGGATATACTCTCGGGTTTATGAGCTGAAAAACGGGTAGATGCATCTTCTTCACGAACAACAAGTCTTTCATCTTGCTTCTCTAAATATTATAATTTTCCCATTTAAACATACCATCCTGCTCATATTCGTCTCCATTTCGCAACAACCCGAATAAATAACCAAGGCTTTGATACCACTGTTATGATCGAAAAAAGTCAGTGTCATGTGGAATCTAGCAAATCAAACATTGAACGACGATAAACCACACAACAAATAGAAATCTACCAAAAGAGACACAAACATTTAACGTGGTCCGATGGACTGACCTACG
Organism: Nicotiana noctiflora; assembly: GCA_032618575.1. Taxonomy (NCBI): domain Eukaryota; kingdom Viridiplantae; phylum Streptophyta; class Magnoliopsida; order Solanales; family Solanaceae; genus Nicotiana; species Nicotiana noctiflora. The sequence goes on from JASVEL010001149.1 coordinate 40,391, forward strand.
TCCACAACGAAGATAAGCAATCCACTATAATAAAAAAAGAGCACAAAATATCGAGAGAATAACCTCACGAAGAGGCAAACACAAGTGAATTACTAACACTTATCACGTAAAGTTTATCCCCCTAAATAAGACTCTCAAGCCCCCTATGGCTACATTGTGGATGCTACTGAATGTGAAGGAAGGATCCTCAATTTATAGAAGTCCAAACCTTTTCCTATACGAAAAAGGACTAGCCAAATATTGGAGATTTATAATTTCCTTTTACAAAAAGAAAAACCCAATCAAGGTAATTATATTTTCATTTCCTTCAAGAGATAGGAAAACCAAATATGGTAAGAAAATTATGGGAAACACCTAACAATTCTCCCCCTTGGCCTGAATTTTCTGACAAAATAAACTTGATCCACCTTCTTCACATAACCTTCAACAGGTCGCATCTCTAAATCTTCGCCACAAAGTTTATCTCGATATGCGTAGCACTCCGGTCAAATTTCTCAGAAAAAATCACGATTATCGTCAAATATGTTATAGTTAGAACTGAACCCGCCAAGATGGACATGTCTTGAACCTCGCTAAACTTCCATGGCACTCTTAGGACATGCAACACAACATATATTGATGGTTGTTGCCTCGTGCAAAGCCCTTCTACCGGATGCTCCTTCATAAAGCATCGTCAGTACACGTCGCCTCCATGACTGACACTCGTATTGCTGCCTTGTAGCACATAGTCCTCATGGATGACATGACCCCTAAAATGCGGGGTGTGACATCCTCCCACACTAATCATTGTCATCGTCCCCGATGACATATTAATGCCCACGACATCCCGGAGTCTGCCCCTTCGGGGCTGTACATTGGCTCCCTTAGTCCTTGTGGGTCGGACTTCCTCAAAGTCCATTCTCAAAATGGAATTGTGCTTATTGATACAAGTCTTTGAATACTTAAGCATATAAGAGTGGTTTAGAGAGAGATTTCATCAAGAGAGGAGAGAGAAGAAAAGTATTTATTTTGTTGCAAATTTTCATTCCTACCAACCAATTTTAAATCACGGATTCCGATTCGTTAACCGTTGGATCGGTCTGAAATTTTGACTGAGTATTCGTAACATCTTGGGCTTGGACTTGAACGGTGAAGATCGGATTTTGTGGCTTGTAGCACTTGACGTCGAGCCTCGAACAACAACTTCATTTTGTGGATTATACTCTTTCTTCAATTGATTAGTTATTGCTCTTATTGTTATTGTTGCTTCATGTTTGGCCCTTGTTTTGTAGCCAATTTGGAGAACTTTTGTCACCGTCTTATTGTTATAGTGGAGTTTTTTTGGATCTTTGTGATCCCTTGATTTTTACCTTCGATTTGAAAGGTTTTCCACGTTAAAATTTGATATTCTTTATCTTCTTTATTTTCGTGTTTGCCTCTTCCTCAACATAACAAAGATAATTTGTAAAATATCTTCAACTACCCTAAGCTGTGTCACAAAGTGCTTCTAGACTTCTTAACCTCCCAAGAGGCATCAACAGTTCAAGACCTAGTGCAAATTTGATGTACCTCACCACTCTTAATGCAACCTGTACATGTGATTGCTTTGATTACATTTGCCTCCCGTAGTGTGAGTGCACCACCAATCCCCGTTTCCGCAATCAACTTAATTCAATGCATACGACATGTGGCTGTCACAACGTAAAACCACCAACGATCGAGACGACACTAATATGCAAGCTAGGCGAACCAATAATCCTAAATCCTTAAATAAATCCACTAACATAAATATAATAAGTGTAAACATGTTCAATAATATCATAGATCCTATATCATCCTCAAATTATTTGATATCACTGAAATTAGTTAAATAAAATTCTCGTGCTAATTAGTTAATTTAAACACTTAATTATTTATCGTCAACATAAAAGGAAATAGTCTATTTTTTTGTTGATTTACATTCTTCATATTAGGTCGTCCGTAAGTTTAAATATTTAAGTGTAATTTTAATTTTATCCAATAAGAATTATATTATCAAAGCGTAATAAGATTAATATGAAATTCACTTTTAGATATGTGTCTGTAGAATCATTAGTGTAATTGATTATTAAACGAATCATACATTTTATATATTGGTAAAATTATTTTAGACTAACTTGGATAATCTATATTTAGAATTTGAAATTTTCACGATATAAAATCTTTAGATGGATTAAGTTCCTAAATATTAGGGATTTTATATAATTCAATAAGAAAAGATTTAATAACTAAAGATTTAGTTGATTTAAAAGTCATTAATATTAGAAAAATAATTAAATTATATTAATAGCTTTATTCAGTATGAAATATATTTTCAAAAGATAAAAAAGGCGAATCATTTCGGTAAAAACTTCATACTTCTAATATAATATTAATATAAATATAAATAGATACATGCTCCTATCTCAATTTATTTCATAACAAAGCTAATTAATTAATATGATTTGGACTTTGGCATAAAAATCAGTTAAGAAAATTCTACGACTAAAAAGTTTGGAATGAAAACACTCAAAAGTTTGAAGGGTATAAGTATGATTATTAATCTCACAAGGGGGGAGACATTTGCAAATTACAAGTTTCATAAATTGGAGGGAAGCCTACAATTGACCCTTCATATAAAAACCCTAGACGGGCGAACAAATTGAGACGTTGCGCGGGAAATTTCGGCGACGAAAACACGACGAGCGATAATTTTCGCAAATTGAATAGTAGGTTTAATGGTGAGATGAGATATGACTGCACTTTCACCATCAGCAAGGCTTTGTAAGTTTCCTCAACGCTCAATTTCTTAACCCAGTGAACATTTTATACCTGGATGTTCATTAATAGATCCCAGTTTTGTTTTGTCCGTAGAAACTGTTTGATCCGCTGCAGGTTCTTCTTTGATATGTTTGATGACTTGTCTTTGTCCTTTGCCCAATCAAATTTTCTTTACCAATTGCCATTTAGCTACTTTACTATTACTACTTCTGTCTCAAATTATGTGTCTGCTTTTCCTTTTAATCTGCCCCAAAGAGAACTCATTTCTATATTTAAAAATAATTGAACTTCAAAATTCTCATTTACCTTTAATGAGATGATTTATAGTCACACAAATGTTATAGGTGTTTATCTCGAAAATGCGAGTAACAATTAAACTTGTTTATGATTTTAAAGATACGTGATTTAATGCAATACTAATTAATAACCAAGAAGTATAACGTGCGAACGAAAGAAGTAAATAAAATCAAACCAGTGTACTAACCAGTCTGAGGCTCGAGCTAAGGTGGCCTTGAGGTAGGTCAAGAATAATAAAGTAAGAACAACAAGGCTAAAGGACAGTTTTGATGAAATATGAACAATAAAGTAAGAGAGTATATTCCTTGCCAATGATTCATGATAGTTACAAATGATTGAAGTTCCCTTTATATAATACGGGAACCCTAAATAAGGTACATTTCTATTAACAGTAAGAAATTTTATTGGGACAGCTGTTTAACCGCCTAGTACGGATTCGTACTAACTCGTACAAATCTATTTCGGAATTTACGCCATGATCTTGGGGACGTCGTGAGAATTTTGCTCTTTCTGTAACAAACTCATAATGACATTATCTCGGGGTCGGTCGCTCTCGGCGTTCATTGCATACTTCGATCTTCGAGCCTTATATTCTGTCGTTAGGCTCTAGCTTGATCCATCTACCTCGAACTTGACCCATCCTGAACTCAAGCTTGAGGCAACCCCTCGAGCCTGTGAAATCGGGCATACTTGATTTCGACCGTATACAGATAGTCTTCACGTTTCTTAATGTAAGATGATAAGAAACGATTTGATCCTCGTTGCTCCAATACCTCGATCAGGATGTCAATCTCGTGACGTCAGCGACTGAAGTGATTGAAAGGTCGCTTCCGCATAGTTTCCAAGGCCATTAATTTAAGGCGATTGATGATCGGCTTAGCTTCCCAAAACTGTTAAGGCGACCGCTATAAATAGGTCAATTTCACAACAGTTACAATCATTACTTCTCAAATCTTTCTCAAAACCTCTCTTGCTTCTTCATCTTTTGTGAGTTTACCCTTTCCTGAATTTGTTTTTGCTACAACATCATATCCTTCTCTTCTTTTGAGTTTCTCAACAACAACATCTAAAACTGTTCCTCAGAAAGAAAAATCCTCCTCATCACGTCGAGCTGGTGGTAGAACGGTGGTGCCTTCTCGTATTGAGGAGTGCATTCCCAGGCCATGCGAGCTATTTTTCGATTCCAAGGTCGATAAGCCTGCGTCGGTCTCAGGTTGATGTGAACCTATGTCTCGATACCTTTGTTTGATAACTAAAGACGAACTCGAGCAGGTGAAAAAAGATTGTGGTTGGGAGAACAAAGAAGTGGTGATCCATTCCCTAGAGGAGGATAGAGGATACCTAAATATGTATACTTATCCTTTCACACCGGGTCATGCAGATGCTGTAACGGGTCTTGTGGATTTGGTCATCCTCAATTTTTGTCACCAGTATCAGGTGACTCTTGGCCATATCTACCCTTCTTTTTGGTATATCGTCAAATTACTTAGGTTCTTCTCGGGCAAGGTCGAAGGGGGATTGCCTTTTACACTTGACCATTTGATCAGGCTATATAGCCCTCGCCTCTATTGAGACGGTTTGATAAAGCTCCAGCGTTAATTCTCGAATTCGCTATTTTCTAGCATCAATGAGGACAAAGACCGAGGGTGGATGAGCCGGTTTGTTCGAATCAGGACTTTCGATGTGATCCCTGTTGAGAGGATACCATCCCCCGAGGAGTGGAACATGAAACGTAAGTACATGCTTATCAATGATGATCAATATTCTACTTTATATATTCTTCCTCGATTTAACTCCTTTTTGATGATGTAGTTTCCCCTTGGTTCCCTGGTGCGATTCTGGATCTTACCGGTTGGGTCCGAGAAATGGCCTCTACCTCTTTGTACGCAAAACGTAGTTGGCGTGATTTGGCCAAGGGTTGGTGGGAAGCTAAAAATCATAGTGAGTTCCATTGTTTATATATTGGTGTTTCTCAGTGAAATACTAACTTTACTCTTATGTAGGCCCCGGATAGGTCACCTCCTCCCGGTGAAGAAGAAATCCCAAAGCCAACCAAGGAGAAGAAAAGAAAGAGGGCTTCGCCTGTGAGTTCCCCGAAGCCCAAGAAAGGCTCGAAAGCCTAGGGCCGATCCCGCGACCTTATCTGCAGAAGCGGTCCAATATCTTCGAGATGACGAGGGGGAGGGAGAAGTTGACAACTGTCTGTTGAGAGCTCGGAAAAGAGGAAGCATTGAGGCTTTGAGATCCGCCGAACCGGTGATGGCTGATGCAGTTCATTCCCAAACTGAAGAAATCTTAGAGGGGAGTTGGAGCAAAATCCCCGAGCCGTCGGCGGATAAAGTGCATCTTGTCCCGGAGGACATTTGGCGGGCGAGGCCGAGGAGCCTAATTCCGAGGCCCTCCAAAGAGAAGACAATTTCCCAAGTTAATCGCTTGGGATAATTAATGTAGATGAATCGCCGTCGTGCCTCGTGTTCTCCGAAGGGCAATTCCGAGATGGCCAGGTCATGAGGACTCCTGATGTGGGAACGACCCATGAAGGGAGTGACATTTTTCGGGAGTGCCTTGCAGGGGTCGAAGATGGTCCCGACCTTGCTGCTTTGTTTATCTTTGATGAAGCTCAAAGGCTTCTCAAACAAGTAAGTTTCTGCCTTCATAATTACGCTCGAGTTTTATTCTTGTTTTTCCAAGTCTGACTCCTTTTCTTTGTGTGAAGGTCGTGGCGCTTCATCGACAAACTTTTTTCAAATCTCGAACCGAGTTTGCCCGATGCGAAGCTGAACTTAAGAAGTTTGTGGAAGAGAGGGACAACCTCAAAAGCATCTATGTACAGAAAGAGGAGGAGGTCAAGGATCTCCGAGTTCAATTGGCGAAGGCTCGTCAAGAACAGATTGGGCTCATCGAAAAGGTAATGTAGCCTTTAGGGGCCTGTTATGTATTCATTTGATTTAGTCATTAACACTTCAACTTTTCTCGCCCAACAAAAAGGCGAGCTGGTGGAGCAGCTTCGAGAAGAGCTCAAGGTGAAAGAGGCCGAGAACCTGGGGTGGAAGCAACACATGGACCGTCTCGCCTTGGAGAAAGATACACTTCGGGACCAGGTGACTCCGTTCGAACGCCAACTTCAAAATGCAAGGGGTAGGGGGATGGAAAACAAGATGTTTTTCATCTCAGGTGCCAAATCTTTTGAGTTGTTCGATTCTGGTGAAGGGTGGTTTGTATTAATTGAAAGAGGCAGAAGATTTTCAACCAGCATCAATATAGATGAGGAAAATCTCTGACGTGTGTGCGATGCTTTCAAACAAGCGTCCAAAAGATCAGGGGATTATTACAGGCGTTGGGGATGGAAGTCGCAAGCATATACATTCAGAATATTTGTAAACTTCAACACATATGGCAGATTCATTCGGATCGAGACCTGGCTGGGGGACAGAAGGAAAGGGGTGATTATTCCTGAACCAGTTTATAATGGGGGCTGGGGAGATATAGCAGTGAAAATATTACATTTTTTGGGGAAGCTAACAACAAGCAGATTCAAGAAATACCCTACTTCTCACACAAGATCCTATGTGGATACAACTAAGATCTCTCAATGGCCGGAATTGGCGAAGTTTCCAGCCACGGTGGTCGACAATGTCATCAAAATCAACGCAGACACAGATGAACAGAGCCAGCAATTTCTTTCTCGGTGTTTAATTAGGAACTTCAACGATTCTTTCAACTATAGCCCAAATCAAGAAGTGATTAAGACTTGGTTCATGAGCAGATGGAAGATCTGATCTGGTAAGGGGGTTACTCCTCTAGCTCACAACCAGTTTTTGTTCGAGTTTCCTTCGAGAAAAGAAGTGGTGAGAATCCATGCTGGAGAATGGTTTTGGAATGGTCGGCGCTTGTCTTTAGAATGGTGGACATCAGTGTCAAGCACTACTTTAGCCTCCCCGAGATCAGATTACAAATGGGTAAAAGCATTTGGTATTCCAGTCCATGCATGGTCTCTAGACACGTTCAAGGTTATTGGTGACTTATGTGGTGGTTTTATTGGAATCGATGAAGATACGAAGAACAGAAATCACTACATTTGGGCGAGAATCTGTGTTAATGCCAAAGAATTTAATTGTCCGGACAAAATCGATCTTGATGTGGAAGAATGGAGATTTGAAATCTCGATTATTAAAGATGTTGCTGCAACTCCAAAACCAATCCCTACCCGAGCCCAACAAGTAGCAGAGAAAGCCACCGGAGAAGAAAGGTGCAAGTGTATGTCAAACACTGCAACAACAAGTTTTTCGAGACTGAGCTAAAAATTAGGGCACAACTGAAGCACGTGATGGGGTAGAATGTGGCAGAGAACTTTAATTCAAATCTACTAGGGCCCACCCCAAATGGAAAGCACAAGGTGGGTCAACTGGAATAGCAATGTTTGAACTCGGAGCTTCAAGGGCCCACTCCAAAATTCTTGCTTACACGGGCTAATTCTAAAATTCTCATGGGCCTACCCAGTGTAGCAAGCTGCTCAGGAAGTAAAGACCCAACTTCTTTGGGCCTAAGTGCAGCAGAAACATATTATTCAGCAGGCCCAGGGAGGAAGGCCCAGTCTAAACCCAAATTTAAGAAGCCACCATCTGTTCAAGAATGGAGAGCTATACGTCTGCTGCCAAATCCCCGTCTACAACTTCAAAGCTCTGAATCTCCAAACATCAGCAACACTCCCCCAACAGTCAAGTCCCAAGAGACTTACAACAAAGACTCCATTACTGGGCAAACTCTACATGCAACCACCATCTCTGAAGATGATGATGCAGACAACGAAGCAGATAACACTGCAAACAATCCATGGTGTCTCTCGAACCGATTGGCTTGGTCAGAAACTGCTTCAACCGCACTGGTATGTTCTGATACTGACACCTCATTATCTTCTCACTGCTACGAGCCGGAACAACTGCAACCACAAGGAATTCAGCAATCCAATGTCATTGAAACATCTAAATGGACAAAACGGGTTATGGGTAAAGCATGCAAAGCTTTTGGGATCAACGTAGGTGGATTTGAGCATGAAATCTTCGACTTAATTATGAGGATGGATCAAAAGAGACAAATTCAGATTCAGAAAAAGGGGTCACTGGCAGCAACAAACAAGAAGGGAAAGAAGAAAGGGGTAGGTGAGGTTCAAAAGTTAATTAGCAGTATTAACTACGATGGGGGAAGCAACAGAGGTAGGGGCAGGCACTTCAAGAGCCAGTCAAGATGAAAGTAAAAATCCTAAGCTGGAACATTAATGGTCTCAATGGTAGGAAAAAAAGGAGCACTCTAGCATCTTTAGTTCGTAAATGGAAGGCCGACATTTTGTGTCTTCAGGAAACCAAAATGGAGGTAATTCCTAAAAGCTTGTTACATCAAATTTGAGGGAGCAGATGGGCTGATTGGGTAGAACTAAAGGCTTGTGGCACTAGTGGGGGTATTATTATTATTTGGGATAAGAGAATGTGGAATTGTATTGACTCTCATCATGGCAATTACACAATCACTTGTATACTTGAAAGTTTACAAGAGGATTTCAGATGGTGCTTTACTGGTTTATATGGTCCTCATACAAATTCTGAGAGGGAAGAACTATGGCAGGAGCTGGGAGCAATCAGAGGTATTTGGAGTGAGCAATGGGTTATATGTGGGGATTTCAATGTATGCATGTTCGAGAACGAGAGACTCAATTGCACTAGGAGATCCAAAGCAATGAAAAGCTTCTCAGAAACAATTATGGATCTGCAACTGATTGATTTGCCTCTTCATGGAGCACAATATACATGGTCAAGGGGGGAAGACACTCTACAGACATTTAGGATTGACAAATTCCTTATTTCTGTAGAGTGGGATGAAAGCTTTAAAGCAATTAAACAATTGGGGTTGCCAAGACCCATTTCTGATCATAAACCATTATTGTTGGAATGTGGAGAATGGGAGGCAACCCACTCCTATTTCAAGTTTGAGAATATGTGGTTGCAACAAGAGGGGTTCATTGATATGGTGAAATGGTGGTGGCAGAACTACACTATAGGTGGAAGCCCAAATTTTATTCTTATTCAGAAGTTGAGAAACTTGAAAAAAGACATCTCCAACTGGAACAAAGAAGTTTATGGCAAGCTGGAAATAAGAAGAAGTAAGGCTCTTGAGGAACTTGCAGCTTTAGAACAGCTACAGAAGGCAGAATTCCAATGCAGACTGAAAAGCAGAAGATTTTGAGTTTGCAAGTGGAGCTGGAGGAACTAGCCAAAGCTGAAGAAACATCATGTAGACAAAAGTCAAGATGCCAATGGTTGAAAGAGGGGGACAGGAACACCAAATATTTCCATTCCATAGCCAACTCACACAGAAGAGTCAACAATATTGACAAGCTCAAAGTGAATGATGAAATAACAGAAGACAAAACACAGATTAAAGAGAAGATCTTGAACTTCTACCAGAATCTGTATACAGAAAACGAAGTGTGGAGACCTACTGCCAGTTTTGATGAAGTAGCTAGACTAACAGAAGAGGACAGGGAGTTGTTAGAGAAAGCTTTTGACGAAGAAGAAGTGCATGAAACCATTAATTCATGTTCCTCAGATAAGGCTCCAGGACCAGATGGATTCACTATGGCTTTCTTTCAAAGAACATGGGAGTTTATTCTCGCTCGGGTGGTATAGTGTTGATAAGATCCTCTTTATTTTGTGTGCTTCGAGGAACTTCATTACCTTGTTGCACATGAATTGCTTTCCGTTGTCACATACAATTTCGGCAAGTATCCCGAAGCGACATATGATGTGATCCCGGATGAAGTCAATAACTTCCCTTTCTCTGACCTTTTCGAAGGCTTGTGCTTCCACCCATTTAGAAAAATAGTCAGTCATAAATAAAATAAATTTAGCTTTACCTGGTGCCGTTGGTAGATGGTCGACGATATTCATTCCCCATTTCATGAAAGGCCACGGGGACAAGACGGGTGGAGTTGCTCTCTGGACTCCGGGCTGTTGAATCATCGGTGTGGACCTTTGGCATTTATCACACTTTTTAACAAACTCCTTAGTGTCTTTTTCCATGCTATCCCAGTAATAACCCGCTCTAATAATTTTGCAAATCAAAGACTCGGCGCCGGATTGATTCCCACAAGTACCTTCGGGGATTTCTCGTGGAACGTAATCGGTGTGGCCCCAAACATAGCGCTATGGTGTACGTCGTCCTATTCAATGTCCTATCTTCATCTAGTGTGAACCTAGCAGCCTTAGTTCGTAGAGCCCTCGACTCTTTATGATTTGATGAAAGTTTTCCATTTTTCAAATATTCGATATACTTATTCCTCCAATCCTAAGTCAAACTTATGGAGTTTATCTTGGCATGACCCTCTTCAACCACAAACCTCGATAATTGGACGACAGTCCCCGGGACGATATCACCTTCTTCAACCGATGACCCCAAGTTAGCAAGTGCATCGCCTCACTGTTTTGTTCTCGAGGCACATGATCTAGAGTCCACTTCTTGAAGCGATGCAAAGTTACTTGCAGCGTGTCCAAATATTTTTGTATCCTATCCTCTCGAACTTCGAAGCTTTTGTTTACTTGGTTTACGACCAACAGGGATTCACACTTGGCTTCAATGACTTCTGCCCCTAGGCTTTTAGCTAGCTCGAGACTTGCAATCATGGCCTCATACTCGGCCTTATTATTAGTCAACCTAGAAGTTTTGATAGATTATCTAATAGTACTACCTGTTGGTGGCTTCAAAACAATGCCAAGCCCGGACCCTTTCACATTCGAGGCACCGTCCGTGAAAATGGTCCATATTCCCGATGATGTACCTGATTTTAGCAGAAGTTCTTTATCCACTTTGGGTACGAGGGTCAGAGTAAAATCGGCCACGAAGTCAGCTAGGATTTGAGACTTGATGGACGTTCGGGGTTGATACTCGATATCGTACCCGCCAAGTTCGACGACCCATTTGAACAACCTGCTCGATAGTTCAGGCTTGTGCAAAACATTTCAAAGAGGATAAGTGGTCAACACACATATATGTGATGACATCGAAAATATGGCTTTAACTTTCTACATGCGCTTATTAAGGCAAGTGGCAATTTTTCTAAGTGTGGATATCTAGTTGCAATATCTCCTAAAATTCGAATTATGTAATAGATAGGGAACTGCCTACCTTGCTCTTCCCGAACTAGTACCCCACTTACCGTTATCTCGGACACATCCAAATACAAGTAAAGCTTTTCATCTACCCTCGGAGTGTGAAACAGAGGTGGGCTCGACAAGTATCGCTTCAATTCCTCCGGTGGTTGTTGGCATTCCGGGGTCCATGCGAAATCATTTTTCTTTTTGAGCAAGGAAAAGAACCTGTGGCTTCGATCTGATGACCTCGAAATGAATTGACCCAAGGCGGCTCATGACTTTCACACTATCCACGACTGTGATATCTTCGATGGCCTTGATCTTATCAGGGTTGATCTCGATTCCCCGGTTAGATACCATGAAGCCGAGAAACTTGCCCGAGCCGACTCTGAAGGCGCATTTTTCTAGGTTAAGCTTCATATTATACTTCATCAATATTTTGAATGTATCCTGCAAATTAGTTAAACGGTCCTCTGCGCGCAGGGACTTAACCAACATATCTTCAATATAAACTTCTATTGAATTACCTATTTGTTCCTCGAACATTTTATTAACTAGGCATTGGTACGTGGCTCCCGCATTTTTTAGCCCGAAGGGCACTACATTGTAATAATATGTTCCAAACTTAGTGATAAACGAGGTCTTCTCCTGGTCCTCCGGGTTCATCTGAATTTGATTATACCCTGAGTAGGCATCGAGAAAGGTAAGGATCTCGTGGCCGGCCGTGATATCGATCATGCGATCGATGTTAGGCAGTGGAAAAGAGTCTTTAGGGCATGCCTTGTTTAAATCCTTATAATCTATGCACATTCTAAGTTTGTTCCCCTTTTTAGGGACTACAACTACGTTGGCTAACCATTTGGGATATTTTACCTCCTTAATAGACCCTATTTTAAGAAGTTCAGTTACCTCATCCTTAATGAATGCATGCTTCACCTCGGACTGAGGTCTCATTTTTTGCTTTACCGGTTTGAACCTAGGGTTGAGGCTTAGTCGGTGTGTTATTATTTCTGGTAGGATCTCTTTCATGTCTAAATGAAACCAAGCAAAACAATCCATATTATCGATAACAAATTGAATGAGTTTTTTCCTGAGTTCGGGGGTTAACCCCGTTCCCAAGTATACCTTTCTCTCGGGCATGTACTCGATCAACCTGTTCCAATTCCTCGACCGTTGACTTGGTTGCATCCAACTCTTCGAGAACAATGAAAGTTCGAGGAGTAAGGAAATCCTCTTCTTCTTCTTTGATTACCTGTTCCTCCGATTCAGTCGAGGCTAGGGACGGTGATTGCTATTTGGCCGTGTGCTTATCTTTGGTGCTTGATTTTTTCGAGGTTGAAGGCACTGGTATCGGTGTCACCTCATCGACTGCAAAGGATTCCTTTGCAGCGTGTTGTTCTCCGCAAACCGTCTTCACACCATCCACTGTTGGGAGTTTCATTATCTGATGAAGGGTTGAAGATACTGCCCTCATGTTGTGGATCCATGGCCTCCCGAGTAGTGCATTATATCTCATGTCGCCTTCGATGACATGGAATTTTGTATCTTGGATGGTCTTGGCCACATTCACTGGTAGGATTATCTCCCCCTTTGTTGTTTCGCTCGCCATGTTGAAGCCATATAGGACTCGAGATGCATGTACAATTTGGTCCTATAGGCCGAGCTGCTCTATGACCCTCGATTTGATTATGTTTGCTGAGCTACCTAGATCCATTAGAACACGTTTAACTTGAAATTTATTTAACAAAATAACAACCTGTTCAGCTTGTAGCATCTCGAATATTACTTGGAGGCTGACTCCCCATCTCCTATACCCTATGTTCCTTGGCCACCAGATCGGGCTTCCCTGCGCACACTTCCTCCGGGGTCTGCGCCTATATCCGCATTCAAAGCAATGTGTGTACTAACATCGACGGTTCCACTTTTGGCACTTCCCAAGGGTTAATCGGTGGTACACCGACCCCTACATTGTTGTTTTCCCACGAAATCCATGACCATCATTGCCGTGTATGCGTATGTTTTGTGAGTTTGACATGTTTTAACCTGAGAACAAAAATTCTTGACAAGAACATGTGTGAAAATAACATGTGTTATCAGAATTAGTACTGAAATAATTACTATTATCTTTAGTCCCACGGTCGGCCGGAAACAGCCTCTCTACCCTTTCGGGTAGGGGTAAGGCCTGTGTACGTACTACCCTCCCCAGATCCCACTTTGTGGGAACATACTGGGTAGTTGTTGTTGTTGTTGTTGTTATCTTTAGTCCCACGGTGGGCGCCAAACTGTTTACCTCGAAAATGCGAGTAACAATTAAACTTGTTTATGGTTTTAAAGATACGTGATTTAATTCAATATTAATTAATAACCAAGAAGTATAACGTGTGAATGAAAGAAGTAAATAAAATCAAACCAGTGTACAAGCTAGTCTTGACCTCGAGCTAAGGTGGCCTCGAGGTAGTTCAAGAACAATAAAGTAAGAACAACAAAGCTAAAGGACAATTATGATGAAATATGAGCAAGAAAGTAAGAAAGTATATTCTTTGCCAATGATTCATGATGGTTACAAATGATTGGGGTCCCCTTTATATAATAGGGGAACCCTAAATAAGATACACTTCTATTTACAGTAAGTAATTTTGTTGGGACAACTGTCTAACCGTCTAGTATGGATTCGTACTAACTCGTACAAATCTATTCCGGAATTTATGCCATGATCTTGGGGACGTGGTAGGAATCTTGCTCTTTTTGCTCATAACAGCATCATCTCGGGGTCGGTAGCACTCGGCTTCGGCGCTCATTGCGTACTTCGATCTTCGAGCCTTATATTCTGTCGTCGGGCTCGAGCGTGATCCATCGACCTCGAACTTGACCCATCCTGAACTCGGGCTTGAGGCGACCCCTCGAGTTTGTGAAATCGGGCATACCTGATTTCGACCGTATACAATAGGGCTTGTTTTAGACCACAATTAGAACAATGCAACATTATATGGCACGTAAGGAGTAGTATTATTGTGTAAATGAACTTCATAGCGAGAAGTACGAGATTCTAGTAAGCAACCTATAATCGTACATACATTTATGTCTTTATCTAGATGGAAATTCATGTAATGGATGCAACACATGGTTTACTTGAAAGAATTCCACAAAGAGTAGGTACCCAGTGGAATAGTCGAGATGTGCGCAAGCTGACTTGGACACTACAATCAATCGTCATAAACAGACCCAATAAGAGCATTTTACATTATTATCTGCATGTTTTCCGATACTATGTGTCTCCATGTTAGAGTTGTAGTTTTAATGACATTAAGCTAAATGCTAGAGCATATTACAATAGTATCTGCATGTTTTCCTATACTATGTATAAGCCTACATGTTAGAGTTGTAGCTTAATGAGATTAAGCTAAGTGATGGAAACTTAATTTATGTAGTATGTCATATTTTTTATTTGTACCAGACAATTAAATAAGTGGAGTAAACTTGTTTTGTTGCGAAAGCTTTGTGCTAATACAGTTTTTTTTTCTCCAGAAAATTTGGTGTAGTAGTGGCTCAGGGTTCATTGAAGTCTAGTTTGAATTTGAAGTTACCTTTCAAGCCTTCAAGAAATATTCATATGGAAAACAAAGAAAACAGCAGTTCAAGAGGTGCCTTAATTGTGTTAGAAGGGCTTGACCGCTGTGGGAAGACTTCACAATCTGGCAGACTATACAAGTACCTTGATGAGCAAGGATATTCAGTTGAATCATGGAGATTTCCTGACAGGAATACAGGTGTTGGGCAAATGATTTCTTCTTATCTTGCTAACCAGGCGCATTTGGATGACCATGCGATCCATCTTCTATTCAGTGCAAATCGTTGGGAGAAGAGGTGTGCCCATTAGTCTGGCGACTTTGAACCGCAGTAAATCATTTGGAAATTTGTCAGACTCAAATTGTGATGTCACTAGAGAACATGTGTGGAAATGCAGGCCAGCTGCTCGTTAATTATTCTCATATTTTTTCCGTGCTAGTTTCGGACTAATAAGCAAATGTTTCTGTTTTTGACAGAGCTAAAATTATCTCTGTATAACATCGAAAGATGAACTAAGTGGTGTTGACGTTCTCTCTGCTACTATCTATTTAAATAGCTACTTGACAAGCTCTCTGCATAGATTATCATTTTTTCCAGGAAAGTATGGCATTAACAGACTGAGAGCATGTATAATATGCATTTGTGTTCATCAACTATCTTAGGTTGTTGCTCTTAGGATTTTGGTTTAGTAAAAAGCACGCAACAAGTGATATGTGGTTTAGGTGCATGTCACGCTTTAACTCTGCTGAGGATAAAACTTGGTATTTAAGTTGGGAGGAGGGTAAGGGGCGAGTTCATACTCCCCCGAGTTTGCAACCTGTGTGCTAGCTGGAATCTGGCTAGAACCCGCAGTAGAGGGAAAACGCTCCCTTAGATTATTGAAAGATTTTTGTTTGAATTTACTTCTCCCGCAATTAATCATGTACCTTTTCTTGAATATGGTATGATCTTCTTACCAAAATGGAAGTGTTGATCTTTTGCCTGCTTTTTTATCTATTCCCTGCCAATAGTCTTGTCTTCAACACAAGGCACCAATCAAAACAATAAAACTTATTATCTTGATATGTAATTAAGTACCAGTTTTCATTTTCTTTAACAATATTGCAATGAATTGTATTGTCATTTAACTGAAAGGTTTACCTGTTATGGTAGCGAACACTTTTACTTCCATGTCCAACTCTTTCTGTAAGAATTTTCAGGCGAATCAGCTCAGTATTGTTAAGCTGGTGCATTCAGATAGTTCTAATTTTTCTGTCCAATTCTGCAGGATGTTGATGGAGGAAAAGCTGAGGAGTGGAACTACTCTCATTGTTGATCGCTATTCTTATTCTGGAGTAGCATTCTCATCTGCCAAGGGACTTGATACTGAATGGTGTAAGGTAACATCGGGTCTTACTTCCTCAACATTGCTATTTAGTTTCTCAAATCATTTTTAGCAACGAGATCTTTTACCTCAGGCTCCAGAGATAGGGTTGTTAGCTCCAGATCTGGTTGTATACCTTGACATAACACCTGAGGTAGTTTTCATTATCTAGTCTTGTCTTTCTTCTCTCCGTCTTATGTTTAGGAGATAGTCTGTGAATTGAAATTTCCACAACTGAAGTCTAAGTCTGGATGAGTGTGGATTTCTTAAGCAAGCTCTGGTCCTGCCAGATATGCTCCTTTCTAATCCAGGATAAAGCTTTGCTATTTCAGTTTATATTTCTAGTTGTTTACAGGTTACCCATTGCTTCGCTTGTTAAATACATATGTTCTTTTTCATCAGTCATTATTATATGAAAGATTTGCTCCTGTAGTGATTTGATTGTGGATATTGATGATTTGGTCTTGAAAATAACCAGAAAGCCGCAGAGAGGGGAGGTTATGGAGGTGAGAGATATGAGCAGCTTGAGTTTCAAAAAAAGGTCGCCAAGTCTTATTTGACTCTTCATGATTCCTCGTGGAAGGTAGTTTTCCTTTGTTTTTTTTCTAGGTGCATCAACAAATGATGGTTTAATAAAAGGTTATGTAGCAAGTGATATCATCTTAAAACATTGGAATACTTCAACTTTTTAGTTTTACTTTAGTACTCTTTGAGTTTGTTTGGACGTTTCCTATCCAATTTTTTGTATCCATTACATGAGTATAGTAATTAAGGTTAATATAAAAGCATTAACCTTATTAAATTATGCTATCTAAATTGATTATATCCTATTAGTTAAAACTCTGATCTTATATTCTTTGAAGCTTTTGATACATTAATTACTTTCGTTTACAAGATAACAGATTAACCTTGTATAGCTCTGCTCCTACGAGCATCACATCCAAAGCCCAGGCAATAACTTTTTATTAATTGTATGTCTTTGCTGTATTGTAGGTTATTGATGCAACGCTTCCTGTTGAAGATATAGAGGAACAGCTTAGAGAAATCGTATTACACTCCATGACGATATGCCAAAAAGGGAAACCATTGTCTCAATTATGGTCATCGTAGGTCTAGTGTGCTGAATATTGCCATGAATATGCAAGTCCCTTTGTAACATGTCTCCTTTTAGTTTGAGTTTGTCATATATTTATCTTCTCAGCCATTCCCTTGTTACTGTGGAAGTACTTTGTCTTATAGATCCCTGTATACCAGCTTGCTGTGAGTTGAATTTTCTCCACATTTTTTGGAGTGTGTGTATCCGTACTAAGTGATATAATGGAGTCACCTTCTTCTGTGGATTCAAATTTGCATGTTTTGATGATGTTGAAGCCAAAATTTCTTTCTTGATGATGTTGCTTGTAGAGGTGCTGATTTTCTGGAAACTGTATTTTCCCCGGTATTCCAAACGGCCCTAGTCTTCTTGCCTGTTGCTTTTGGTGAAAGAAAGAAAGAAAGGGTGTTCAT
The DNA here is from genome assembly GCA_032618575.1 of Nicotiana noctiflora. Classification (NCBI taxonomy): domain Eukaryota; kingdom Viridiplantae; phylum Streptophyta; class Magnoliopsida; order Solanales; family Solanaceae; genus Nicotiana; species Nicotiana noctiflora. The sequence goes on from JASVEL010001149.1 coordinate 58,043, forward strand.
GAGCTTAGTTGTTTAGCACTATTTTCAATCTTAGAGAGGTCTCTGTATTTGTGTTTTTATAACAGTTGGGAGACATTGACATGAACATATATATATATTATTTGAAACCTCACTGGTTAGTGGTACAACTTACATTTGATGAGTGAGGTTTGCCTGCTAGTAGAATATTTCCATCATTAATCGGTAGGTTCGAGTTCCAGTCTGGTGGAAAGTAAATAGCACTTTTGATCTTCCTAGGAAAGGGTGGACTATAATTTTTTTTTTATTTTTAAATAAATTGATTTTGATGATAGCTGTAAATACAGGTGAAAGAACAAATACTTCTAGTCCGGGGAGAATTTTTCTCGGAGAAGGAACGCCAAATTTTCATCTTCTAGGGGATGATAATAGCACCGTGCAGGCTACTGAATCAATGCGCACGAGGCGTGGTGAACTTGCATTGCTCGTCTTTCAAACTACTGCATTTTCTCTAATCACATTACTAAACTGTTTATTCTGCTCTTTGAAAGGGTCTGGGAAAAGGGTTGTAACAGTAAAGGTCCCAAAAAGCATCCAGATGAATGTGTGTATGAGCTATAATTCGACCTTACAATACTCAGAATATATTAATCGTTTCCCCCGCCCCAAATGTGTGTAACGGGCGTCGAGGCCGTCTCCAATTGGGCGCAGACACCGTAAGCATCAAGGCCGTCCTCGACCATAGCATGTGGTCCGTCGCCGCCTACAACTCTTTCGTCAAAGACGACTCCTTGCGGGTACGCCCGCAAAGGTTTTATGACACGGATTCAATCTCCAAAGAAAGTCAACTATCATAATTAAGAACCTATAAATACGAAGGCAACCAGAGAAATAGGGGGTTCCACTCTCTCCCCGTGGGGGCTCTAAGAAATACAGAGCACAAAATAGAGTGAGAATCACCATAAATAATACAGGGCAACAATAAATCCATGAAAACATGATTGTAAGGATCTGAACCTCTTTATGGAGAGGCAGATTAACCCATCATCATGAACAAAGATCACTAAATATCCCCTGTTATCTCTACATGTGTCTCCATTATCTTTTTCCTTTATTAAACTTCAGATATGCTACGACCTGCTATGATTGGCCCTTTAGTTTTAATAATTGTTTTGAGTTCATAAATGTTCATAAGCATTTCGGGTCAAACAATTTGGCGCCGTCTGTGGGGATTTCATAGCAAGGTCGCCTAGCTTTCCATGAAGTCACAAACAAAGGGAAAACGACGAACGAGGGGTTAAAAGCCCAATCAGAACGAGCCTGATTCGTCTAAAAAAATGAATGACGAATAAAAAGAGAAAAGTCAACAAAAGTTCAATTACGGTTGAACTGGGACTCAGACCATCAGCATTCGCCAATGTAAGTTCAACAACATTGAAGTAGAACTCGGGGTACGAGCCCTCGACTCTAAAATCAACAAAAGTTCAATTACGGTTGAAATGGGACTCAGGCCATGAGCCTTCGTCAATGTAAGTTCAACAACAGTTGAAGTAAGACTCGGGCTACGAGCCCTCGACTCTAAAATCAACGAAAGTTCAATTACGGTTGAACTGGGACTCAGGCCATGAGCCTTCGCCAATGTAAGTTCAACAACAGTTGAAGTAAAACTCGGGCTACGAGCCCTCGACTCTAAAATCAACAAAAGTTCAACTACGGTTGAACTGGGACTCAGGCCATGAGCCTTCGCCAATGTAAGTTCAACAACAGTTGAAGTAAAACTCGGGCTACGAGCCCTCGACTCTAAAATCACCGAAAGTTCAATTACGGTTGAACTGGGACTCAGGCCATGAGCCTTCGCCAATGTAAGTTCAACAACAGTTGAAGTAAAACTCGGGCTACGAGTCCTCGACTCTAAAATCAACGAAAGTTCAATTACGGTTGAACTGGGACTCAGGCCATGAGCCTTCGCCAATGCAAGTTCAACAACAGTTGAAGTAAAACTCGGGCTACGAGCCCTCGACTCTAAAATCAAAGAAAGTTCAATTACGGTTGAACTGAGACTCAGGCCATGAGCCTTTGCCAATGTAAGTTCAACAATAGTTGAAGTAAAACTCGGGCTACGAACCATCGACTCTAAAATCAACGAAAGTTCAATCACGGTTGAACTGGGACTCAGGCCATGAGCCTTCGCCAATGTAAGTTCAACAACAGTTGAAGTAAAACTCAAGCTACGAGCCCTCGACTCTAAAATCAACAAAAGTTCAATTACGGTTGAACTGGGACTCAGGCCATGAGCCTTTGCCAATGTAAGTTCAACAACAGTTGAAGTAAAACTCGGGCTAGGAGCCCTCGACTCTAAAATCAACAAAAGTTCAATTACGGTTAAACTGGGACTCAGGCTATGAGCCTTCGCTAATGTAAGTTCAACAACTATTGAAGTAGAACTCGGGCTACGAGCCCTCGACTCTAAAATCAACGAAAGTTCAATTACGGTTAAATTGGGACTCAGGCCATGCGCCTTCGCCAATGTAAGTTCAACAACAGTTGAAGTAAAACTCATGTTACGAGCCCTCGACTCTAAAATCAACGAAAGTTCAATTACGGTTGAACTGGGACTCAGGCCATGAGCCTTCGCCAATGTAAGTTCAACAACTGTTGAAGTAAAACTCGGACTACGAGCCCTCGACTCTAAAATCAACGAAAGTTCAATCACGGTTGAAGTGGGACTCAGGCCATGAGCCTTCGCCAATGTAAGTTCAACAACAGTTGAAGTAAAACTCGGGCTACAAGCTCTCGACTCTAAAATCAACAAAAGTTCAATTACGGTTGAATTGGGACTCAGGTCATGAGCCTTCGCCAATGTAAGTTCAACAAAAGTTGAAGTAAAACTCGGGCTACGAGTCATCGACTCTACAATCAACAAAAGTTCAATTACGGTTGAACTGGGACTCAGGCTGTCAGCCTTCGCCAATGTAAGTTCAACAACAATTGAAGTAGAACTCGGGCTACGAGCCCTCGACTCAAAAATCAACAAAAGTTCAATTAGGGTTGAACCGGGACTCAGGCCATGAGCCTTCGCAAATATAAGTTCAACAACAGTTGAAGTAGAACTCGAGCTACGAGCCCTCGACTCTAAAAGTCAACGAAAGTTCAATTACGGTTGAACTGGGACTCAGGCCATGAGCCTTCGCCAATGTAAGTTCAACAACAGTTGAAGTAGAACTCGGGCTACGAGCCCTCGACTCTAAAATCAACGAAAGTTCAATTACGGTTGAACTGGGACTCAGGCCATGAGCCTTCGCCAATATAAGTTCAACAACGGTCGAAGTAAAATTCAGGCTACGAGCCCTCGACTCTGAAAGTCAACAAAAGTTCAATTACGGTTGAACAGGAACTCAGGGTATGAGCCTTCGCCAATGTAAGTTCAACAACAGTTGAAGTAGAACTCGGGCTACGAGCCCTCGACTCTAAAAGTGAACATAAGTTCAATTACGGTTGAACTGGGACTCGGGCTATGAGCCTTCGCTAATGTAAGTTCAACAACAGTTGAAGTAAAACCAAGGCCAAGAGCCCTCGATCCACGACAACTGGCGACCACATTAATGGAAAACGCGCAGCATAGTGAGCAGAAAGTGAACGGAAAGAGAAAAAAGGGGGGAGATTCCCCCCATTCCAAATTAAAACAGGCGGATACAGGCCATGCACGTCCGCCTCGAAACAATAATTGTCCGAAACTACCAACAACAATCAATCAAATAAAAAATAGCCACATACGACGACAAGAAAAAGAAAATACAACCAACTAATCACCAATAACCTGGGGGTTGCCAGCAACGCCATCCACTCCAGTTCCATCATCACCGGCCTCCGCGGCTCTATCATCAGTCCTGCCCGCATCGGCCTCAGCTCCGCCCACATCGGCCCCAGCTCCGCCCGCTTCGGCCCCAGTTCCTCTTCCGACAGCCTCTGCCGCACCTTCGTCATTATCAGCTCCGTCCCCGCTCCCTCCAGGAATATCATCGTTATCAGGCGTCGCGGCGTCAAAACCACACTCCTCACGAGCCTCCCGCGCTTTCTGACGCGTCTGCTCGAAGGCCCCTTCGGTGATCAGGCCGGCTTCAAACAAATGCTTATATATGTCCCGCTGCGCTTCGGCATAAACCCAAGCCTCACGGGAACTACCCAAACACGCGGACTATTCCTGGACACACCGGTTTTCCTGTTCGAGGAGCGATATCTGCCCCGCGGCCTCCCGAGCACTCCTCTCCAACATCCTGATCCGCTCCTCGAGGCCATTCTCCCTGGAGGCGGCAGCGTCTTTTATCACCGACAGGTGAGAGTCGTTGGCTTGGATAATCCCCTCAAGGTCGGTCACTCTGGCAGAAGTCTCAACCAGCCTACGCCTCAAGTCGGCCGATTCCCCCTCCACAGCGGCAACCTTCCCGCTCCACTCCGAGGTAACTGTCGTCACCTTGGCAAACGCTCTCCAAGGACGCCCTTCTCGCGACCTCTAGCTCGTTGTTTGCCTGACGCAATCGCTCCTCCAAGGCCTCAATGCGGCCGAGCGCCTGGTCCCTTTGCAACTCCGCTCGCGCTAAACCCCCGACCAACTTTTGGTTGCGGGGATCGTCCCTCAAGCGCTCCTCGAGCTCCCTGCATTTAAGCCGTAAGTGGCGGCACCTCTCGATAATACGGAGGAGAACCCCGACTCGAACATTGGTCCGACGCAGGCACTCTACCTGCAGCAAAAACGCCTGCGAAACAAAGAAAAAATGCATAAGGGTCAGGGACGGAAATTCGGGAAGACGTTAAGAGGAAATAATCAATCCAGAACGCATACCTTCACGCCCAACGACGCTACCTCATTCATTATACTAACGTCCCTCACCTCCCTCAGCGACTGATTCTCCACAGAAGAACACAACTAGCCCAGCAGCGGCACCATGGAAGCATCCCTCAGGAACAAATTTTCATCCGCGGGAATTTCGATCACCTGCGGCCTCCCGTCCGGATGGACGGTCGCGCGCGTGATCCCATCACGGAACATGCGAATGTCCTCAGAGTCCAGGTCGGATCCAGACGGAGACACCTCTCCTGTCGCCGCCACCCCTGTCGACTGGGTGCTGGAATCTCCAAGGTCCACGACCACCCGCGAGGGCTCGCCCGCCTCAAATCTGTGGGTGGAAGACTGGGCAGTAGGGGCGGCACTCCCTTCCCGCTTGTCCCGGGCCCTCAGATCATTTGGCGCGCCCATTGGAGTGCGCGTCACCTCAACAATCTCCCTCGCCCCGGAGGGTGGCGGAGGAGTCACGATTACCTCCTCATTTGCAACCGGTCGCGCCTCCGGAGGAGCATGAGGTGGAAGGATCCGTCGCCTGACCAAGGGCCTCTCCTCTTCATCTCGAGAAGGCGACGCCTCCCGGGAGCGCACAACTCCCGACATACTCCCGCCTTCGAGCTGAGGGCGAGCAGGCGAAGGGGCAGCTACGGAATCAATGGAGACGGCCCTGGGAGCCCGAGCAGCCGCCGCAGGAGTAAAAAACCTGGCGATCGCCCTAGGATGCTGAAATACGGGCTGAGGAGCCGTGCCGTGGCTTACCCGTCCTACAAAGATAGAAAATAAATCAGCACTGAATTACGACGACTGCCAAAAGATGGGTACGCCCCATTGATGTAAAGCAACTTACCTACGACTAGACTGTGGCCGTATCTCCTCGAGAAGGACGCCCACGAGCGAATCCCCTCAATATGCGGAAGGATAACTTCTAGCCATCCGCGCAGACCAGTGAATAAAGGTGGGGGCAACCTGTCAGCTGCGGAAACTACCAAACAACCGTCAATCAAGAGACAAGAGTAAAACATAATTTCGATCCCCCTCGAAACAAAAAAACATAAGAAGACTTACGGTCGTGATTCCAGGCCTCCGGAAAACCCGAAGGAGACGTCACCAGATGACTGGTCCGGACGTAGAAAAATTGCTCATGTTGGCGAGGCTCGACCTCGTCGTCCAAGGCCGTCACCAATCCCTGCCACCCGCGCGAAACCATCCGAATCATGCTCTCCTGAGTCCGTTGAGGAGTGAAAAGAGCAAGGACGTGCTGGAGAGTGACCAATCTGCCGGCTAACTCCGAGAGCTTGAGCAACATGGCCAAAAGCCTATACACGGACAGGGTAAGCTGCCCCGGACAGACGCCATAATACCGGCAGAAATCGACTAGTAGATTGGGAAGGGGCATACTGAACCCCAGCCTAAGCGAAAAGGAGTAGAACACGCAATACCCTGGGCGGTCGGTGTGCACCCTGTCTCCGAGCTGGGCTAATACGACGTCAGCATGGTAGGGGATAAGCCCCTGCGCGTGCAGCTGGGCCATGCTCACCTCCCCCATCAGTGGGGCCTCATTGACAGACTCAGCACCACCATCTGCGGTGGAATCCACCGCCAAACTTCCCGCCCCTGGAAGTATATTATCAACCGAGGGCATCCTCTCAATATCATTCCGATCAGCTGCCGGAAGTACGGGGGACAATCCCTCAATCACCGGAGACTCTGCGGGCAGCACCACCGGGAGACCGTCGCGAGGAGGAAGGCCAGCCATTAATGTGGGTCACCGGGAGGATTAGATGAAGAACAGGGAATATGACTAAGAACGGGCAGCAATTATGCCACAGAAAAAGCAAGATTACCTGAGAACTTGCTAGAGAGAAAAACGATGAACAGAACAAAGAACAAAGAAATGTCTCACATATCAGGCCCTCTTATAAGAAAAATCGAATCAAAATCTCGGGAAACTGACAGGCACCATTTATTGCGAATCCTAACCGTCAGAAACGATTCAATTCTCATCGAAACCGTCGCTTCCACGATCGAAATCGGGGAGTGTGCGCCGGAACGCAAGCCGTCACTACAAACACCCCTAGTACGACGCCACATCGACCGAACCCCGCATCATGAAGCCTGCGTAAGGCGGGAACGCCTTCGGACCCTCGACCGGCGAAGAGGCGTCCTGAGAGGTCGCCATATTATCGGTCGGAAGGGGATGCCGCACGGGCTATCATATCCGCTCATCCCGGTCCGTCTCGACGAAACCGTGATAAGCGGAGGGACAATCTATATGAGCTATAATTCGACCTTACAATACTCAGAATATATTAATCGTTCCCCCCGCCCCAAATACGTGTAACGGGCGTCGAGGCCGTCTCCAACTGGGCGCAGACACCATAAGCATCAAGGCCGTCCTCGACCATAGCATGTGGTCCGTCGCCGCCTACAACTCTTTCGTCAAAGACGACTCCTTGCAGGTACGCCCACAACGATTTTATGACACGGATTCAATCTCCAAAGAAAGTCAACTATCATAATAAAGAACCTATAAATACGAAGGCAACCAGAGAAATAGGGGGTTCCGCTCTCTCCCCATGGGGGCTCTAAGAAATACAGAGCACAAAACAGAGTGAGAATCACCATCAATAATACAGGGCAACAATAGATCCATGAAAACATGATTGTAAGGATCTGAACCTCTTTATGGAGAGGCAGATTAACCCATCATCATGAATAAAGATCACTAAATATCCCCTGTTATCTCTACATGTGTCTCCATTGTCTTTTTCCTTTATTAAACTTCAGATATGCTACGACCTGCTATGATTGGCCCTTTAGTTTTAATAATTATTTTGAGTTCATAAATGTTCATAAGCATTTCGGGTCGAACAATATGTTTCACTACTTGATTCAAGAAAGAACAATCTCATTTGTCTATTGTGAATAACATTATTCTAGGAATAATGACGAAGGAAAATCAGTGAGGACCAATGTGCATACATCCCTGTTACGTGTTTAAGCAGGTATATTGCCTCACCCCAGATTATACACAAACAAAATTTAGTAGAAGCTAGACAACATTAGTTGTAACCAGTGATCATTTCATTCGGACAATCCATCTAATTACAATGCATTTTCTCTTCAAACGATATTCACATTACAGTTTTCCCGTCCTCTTCTCTACAGTATTCTCAGGAGTTAAGATGGATAACTTTTGTGTTAAAAGGGATTATCTTGTGCATGAAGTGCTCCCGGCTAGTGCATATATAGGGGAAGAACAGTTTATAGAGTGGACATATACGGTATCCCTTGCACTTATGCAAATAAGCTATTTCTATGCCTTGAATACGCGACCTACATGTCACCATGACGTAACGGAATCACTATGTCAAAGTCACAATATTTGCTCTTAAGCATTTAGAAATTTATACACTAAAGCTATACAATTCAGAAAATGATAATACAACAAATTGAACAATTACTATCATGTTACTATGAGGACTAGACTCATTCAAGAAATGTGTAAGAAAGAATAGAAGTTATTTACAGAATACAGTATATAAACCATGTGAGCATATATTTGCAGAACATTAAAATGTCAAAAGGTTTACTTGATGACTTTATCTACACATCTATGATATATAGTAGTATGGTGCTTTAGTCCTTTCTGAGTAATGGCATCTTAACTCTTGCCTACGCTGCTGCTTCTTAGGTGCTCCAGCACTGCTTTCGTTCCAGTGAGACATTCCACTAGTCCTGTGAAATAGTCAGTAATGAAAGGAAGTTTTACTCAACGATATGTACTATAAGTAATGACTGCAAAGAAAGTAAGCATTTTGCATGTATAGGGCAAAAACTAAAAGTATTTGTTTCCAATTTGGTTATAAACAAAAGCAAATATTATTGAAAATTGCATTTCTTTTACTGAAGATAATTACCATTTGCATAGTTTCGGCAGTCATGATGGTTTATCCTCAAGTCAGTTTCCCATCCTTGGTTGAATTTGTTTGCCGCATCTATTGCATCACTCTCCGAGTAGCCAGCAAACCAGCACTTCCTTGTCGGAAGCTTCTTCAGAGTCCTCGTACGAACAACTCCTGGCATTGTGTAAACTTGGAGACATGAATTACGTAGGAGACGATGTTGACAACTACCAATCAAACTCAAACCACAAACATGAACTAATAATGGTTAAGAGACAGCAAAAGCTTGTTTTTACTTCCATAAATCATTGGTAATCAAAGTAAAGTGCTCATTTCCTATTGAATGATGACCGTAATGGATGTCGGCTCAATGCGGAGGAAATTACATGCAGAAGCATGACAGAGTAAATGTGAAGTGCGACTAAAAATTGATCCCTATGATGGTCAATGCAAAAGAGAGACACGAGTTTGGATATAATGCTGATACAGAAATGACAGAGTCTCACACATTCAGTGTCCAAATGTTCTAAGAACTTGTTTACATTCAAATAAGCTGCGAAGTTAAGATTAAACAGTAATCCACCCATTTCTCTTATAGATTTCAGAGAACAGTTCAAGTTGCCTAAACATTTTAGATGAGGTATGATATTTAGTTTGAATAAAGACTCGGGGGAATTTTTATGGTCTATATATTCAAGTTCACCAAAAAGTAGTCGTTGTTTCTCTGAGTTTGTAAAACAATGGCAAAGTGATGCATCATATATAGCACAACTCATTTGTCCTCTCCTTCTTTGTTAGCAAATGGACGGCGGCTACAATCACAGAAAAGTTCAAAGTGCTAAAAGTTTTCACCTGGTACTTTTCTGCCAGATAGAGCCGCAACAGCAACAGTTATGCTTTCAGGATCTTGAGGTTGGAAATCATATACTAAAGCCTACAACAGATTAGTAACCTGTTAAAAACGTTCCCCCCCCCCCCCTCTTCATCGGTTTAATCATTGAGCATTTGAAACTAACTAGCTCGATTAGTCCGGATTCATGCTGAGAGCCCCCCTAAGTTAATAAATAATGAATGGATTGTCATGCAATGATTAACAATGAAGAGATTGCTATACATGAATTACTTACTTTAAGCGGGCATTATTTTCTTTAAAAAGTTTAATGCATGCATTTGCTAGTCCCTCCTGTTCACAATAAGCGATCAATTTGCTTTGGTAATACCCGTTAAGGAAATACTAAATTTTAGACAAGAATAATTAGTGTGACTAAACTACCCTTAGTTAAATGTTGTAGCATAATTTAATGTGAGGAGTAAAAGACTTTTTAGGAATATGTATATAAGGGTAATTTTTAAACGGAAAAAGCCTAAAAATGTCATTCTAACTTTCAGAAATAGTTTATCCATGTCATCCGTTAAAAAATTGTTATTTCCATGCCAATGCCGTTAAAGAAATGACCCATTCATGTCATTATTGACGAACGACTCAATTTTTATTTGGCCCATCCATGCCACTGCCGTTAGTCATTAATGGCATGGATGAGCCATTTCTTTAACGACAATAACATGAAATGAGCATTTTTTTAACGGATGACATGAAATGGAGTGGCATTTTTAGGCCTTTTTCGTCTTAAAAAAACTGAAAATGTTGGTTTATGTTTTAGACAACAATGGCATGCTGAAAATGTTGGTTTAGATTTAGTCAACAATGGCATGCAATTGGAAGAGTTGGTGGAAAGAGTTGGCATGAATGCTAGGAGGAAGCTTCCTCCTTTGATGTCACCCATGACATCAAGAGGAGGTAGTTTGATGTCACCAATGACATCAAGAGGAGGTCCTTACCCCTATAAATAGATGCACTCTTTCATTTGTAGAAACCATCCCAAAAACAATACAATATATTGTTGTGAGTAGAGAGTTAAGAGAGAAATTCTCTTAAGTGTAATTGGGAAATCTCCCCTTCCTTTGTAAATAATAGTAAGGCAATTGTTCTCTGGTGGATGTAGGATTATTTTGATCCGAACCACGTTAAATCTTGTGTTCTTTCTTTTACGTTTCCGCTAACAATTGGTATCAGAGCGACAGGATTCTATAACGATCCAAGGAGGAAGAACAAGCAAAGATGAGTTCCATAAAGTTTGAAATTGATAGATTCAATGGACGCAACAACTTCAAAATCTGGAAGATCCAGATGATGGCGTTACTGCGGAGGGAAGGTTCAATCCATGCTATTGACGGAAAATATCCTAAGGATACATCAGAGAGAAGATTGAAGGGGATGCATTGAGTGCAATCCAACTATCCCTTGCACCTAACGTGCTTTGTGAAGTGAGTACAGGTACCGAAAAGACGGCCAAACAGTTATGGGAAAAGCTAGAAGGGCTATACCAAGACCGATCAATGACAACAAGGATGTTGTTACAACGGCGTCTTCACACATTTAAGATGGGGTCAGGTACTTCGTTACAAGACCATTTAGATGTGTTCAATAAACTTGTCATGGACTTACAGATTGCAGGAATTGAAAGGGAGGAGGAGACGCTTGCATGTGCTTTGCTATTTTCATCGACTTCAGGATATCGTGATATTGAGAATTCAATGATGTATAGCAAGGAGCCTATCAAGCTTGAGCAAGTGCGGCAAGCACTTAACTCTAGTGATGTGCGGAGACACATCGAAGGAGACAGAGATGACCAAGCAAGTGGGCTCTTTGTGAGAGGCCGGACTAGCCAACAGGAAAGAGCAAATCAAAGTACAGATCAAAGTCTCGTGTGAACAAGAAGAATACAGAGTGTTGGGGTTGTGGCAAGAAGGGGCACTTCGAACGAGATTGCCCAATGTCAAAGTCCAAAGAAAGAGCGAGTGCATCTACGGTTGAACAGGTACATGATTTTGATAATGATTATGTACTAACAACATCGTGTAATAATAGTAATTATGGAAACAAATGGGTGTTAGACTCTGCTTGTACTCTACATATGACGTTCCGAAAAGACTGGTTTAGCAACTATGAGAAAAGTGGAGGAACCGTAGTAATGGGCAATAATGCAACTTGTGCAATAGTTGGCATTGGCTCGGTTCGAGTTCGCTGCCATGATGGAGTCGTGAGGACTATTACACAAGTCCGTCATGTTCCTGATCTGAAGAAGAATTTGATCTCCTTGGGTACTCTGGATGAACAAGGCTACAGGTATATGAGCGAAGCAGGAACTATGAAGGTGACTAAAGGTTCTTTAGTCATGCTGAAAGGCAAGCTGGAGAACGGCCTTTACACATTGGCCGGAAGCACCATTGTTGGCTCTGCAAATGCATCTACAGTGCAGTTATCTAATGATGACAAGGCAAGATTATGGCACATGAGACTGGGTCATATGAGCGCACGTGGACTGGAGATGCTGAGCAATCGTAACCTTTTGGAAGGTAAGAAGATCAGCATACTTGACTTTTGTAAGCACTGCGTTCTAGGCAAGCAGAAGAAGGTCAGCTTCAGCACTTGCAAACACAAGATAAGAGGAGTGCTAGACTACATCCATTCAGATTTATGGGGTCCCTCTAAACTTCCATCGAAGGGCGGAAAGAGGTATCTTCTCACTTTTATCGATGATTTCTCACGAAATGTTTGGGTGTATTTTTTGAAGGCAAAAAGTGATGCTTTTGAAGCATTTAAAGAGTGGAAGATTTTGGTTGAAAATCAAATGGAGCGGAAAATCAAGTATCTTCGCACAGACAATGGGCTTGGAGTTTTGCAATGAAGAGTTTAATGAATTATGCAAGTTTCATGGGATCTCAAGACATAGGACTGTCAGGCATACCCCACAGCAGAATGGAGTTGCCGAGAGAATGAACAGAACTCTTCTTGAAAAGGCTCGTTGTATGCTCATACAAGCCAAAATGTCCAAAGTATTTTGGGTTGAAGCAGTTCACACTGCTGCTCATATTGTCAATCGATCTCCAGCATCGGCGATTGACTTTAAGACTCCGAATGAGGTATGGTCAGGTGAACCCTCCAACTATTCGTACTTACGAGTATTTGGGTGTCCAGCTTATTATCACGTTAACGAAGGAAAGCTTGAACCAAGGGCTAAGAAGGCCATATTCGTAGGGTATGTGGATGGAGTAAAAGGGTACAAACTTTGGTGTTTATCTTTACTCAAATTTATAGTTAGTAGAGATGTCACCTTTGATGAATCCTCTATACTTGATCCCCGTAAAGTTTCCGTGGAGTTTTCAGGAAACAAGAACAACGAGCAGGTGGAGCCTCCGGTGGTGCTTGCCAAGGAAAAGGATCAAGAGACTCGGGTTAAAGATGAGTCGGAAGATGTAGATCTTGAAGAACTTGCTGTCAATGAACCATACACAATTGCGAAGGGGAGGGAGAAGAGGCAGACACGAGAACCGGAATGCCTTATAAATCAAGCAAACTTGATTGCATATGCGTTCGTAGCTGCACAAGAAGAGATTAAGGATCCGGAGCCCTCCTCGTATATTGAAGTAACTTCTTGCAAGGATGCTGCACAATGGCGGTTAGCCATGACGGAAGAGATGGAGTCTCTTCACAAGAATCAGACATGGTGTCTTAGTGAAAAGACAAAAGGGGAAGAGGACAGTTGGATGCAAGTGGATCTACAGAAAGAAAGAAGGAATTCCCGAAGTGGAAGATGCTAGGTTTAAGGCGAGATTGGTTGCAAAAGGTTTCAGTCAGAAGGAGGGAATTGACTACAATGAAATTTTCTCTCCAGTCGTGAAGCATAGCTCAATTCGCGTTCTACTAGCATTGGTTGCACAATTTGACTTGGAGCTTCAACAGCTTGATGTCAAAACCGCTTTCTTACACGGTGATCTAGAAGAGACAATCTATATGGATCAGCCTGAAGGTTTCCTAGCCTGAAGGAAAAGAAAATCATGTATGCCAACTAAAGAAGTCTTTGTACGGTTTGAAGCAATCCCCTAGACAGTGGTACAAAAGGTTTGATGCATTCATGACTACACATGAATTCTCAAGGAGTGCATTTGATAGCTGTGTGTATCACAAGAAGATGTCCGGTAACTCAATGATTTATTTATTGTTGTATGTTGATGATATGCTTATTGCTGCTAACAACATTACAGAGATAAATGCTTTGAAGAAGCTATTGAGTAAGGAATTTGACATGAAGGATTTAGGAGCTGCAAAGAAAATTCTTGGTTTGGAGATTTCAAGAGAAGACAATGTTGTACATCTTTCTCAGAAGAGGTATATGGAAAGGATTCTCGAGAGATTTAATATGCAGACGTGCAAGCCTGTAAGTACACCATTAGCTCCTCATTTTAAACTTTCAGAGTTACTAATGCCTCAGTCCGAGGATGAGGTGGAGCATATGTCAAAGATTCCTTATGCCAATGCGGTTGGTAGCATTATGTATGCTATGGTATGCACACGTCCAGATATTGCTCAATTTGTAAGTGTGGTAAGTAGATACATGTCCAGCCCAGGAAAGAGGCATTAGGAAGCTGTCAAGTGGATATTGAGATATCTCAAAGGAGCTTCTGATGTTGGTCTCACCTTTCGAAAAAGGGGTGGAGGTATTTCAATTCTCGGTTATGTGGATTCCGACTATGCAGGAGATCTGGACAGAAGAAGGTCCACAACTGGATACATCTTTACCCTCGTTGGCAGTGCCGTTAGTTGGAAGTCGACTCTGCAGTCGATTGTCGCTTTGTCTACGACAGAAGCAGAATACATGGCAGCAGCGGAGGCGGTGAAGGAAGCTATCTGGTTAAAAGGTTTAGTAGCGGAATTGAGTTTGGTTCAGCTGGAATCAACTCTTAGATGTGATAGTCAGAGTGCTATTCATCTAATGAAAAATCAAACATTTCATGAGCGCACTAAACACATTGATGTCAGATTTCATTTCCTTCGAGATGTTGTTGAAGAAGGAACTATCAAGGTCGTGAAGGTTATCACAGACGATAATGCTGCAGATATGTTGACCAAAATAGTCCCGCTCGCTAAGTTTGCACACTGCAAAGACTTGGCGGGGGTGTGCATCAACTGATGCAACTCCGAAGAGAACGGTTGTTAGGTGGAAGTGGTATGTTCAACCATGGTTTGATTCTTCTTGTTTCTTACAACGGGATTGCCCAGTAAGCTTAGAAGTTTTGGCCAGAGTTGTTCACACGCACACTCGAAACGCAAACCAAGGTGGAGATTGAAAATGTTGGTTTATGTTTTAGTCAACAATGGCATGTTGAAAATGTTGGTTTAGATTTAGTCAACAATGGCATGCAATTGGAAGAGTTGGTGGAAAGAGTTGGCATGAATGCTAGGAGGAAGCTTCCTCCTTTGATGTCACCCATGACATCAAGAAGAGGTAGTTTGATGTCACCAATGACATCAAGAGGAGGTCCCTACCCCTATAAATAGATGCACTCTTTTATTTGTAAAAACCATCCCGAAAACAACACAATATATTGTTGTGAGTAGAGAGTTAAGAGAGAAATTCTCTTAAGTGTAATTGGGAAATCTCCCATTCCTTTGTAAATAATAGTAAGGCAATTGTTCTCTGGTGGACGTAGGATTATTTTGATCCGAACCACGTTAAATCTTGTGTTCTTTCTTTTACGTTTCCGCTAAACAAATTGAATATTTTTTTGATTATATAAATGGATACTTATTTGGACCAAAATAAAAAAATAAATTGATCACTTATTGCATACGGGAGATTTTTATGCAACCAACTACATTATTTTACGAGGGATGCCATACAATCAACAAACTACCCCTAATTTAGAACATTCTGATTGAAAAGAAAAAAGTAATGTTTGAATTGGGTGTGAAAGAATGTAAGTTTTGAGGGCAAATACAAGAAGGTAAAGGGAAGAGAAACCTGGGAGGATGAATTTGGGTTGATGATGACCATGAAATGCTGCAAATCCCATAAATTGAGAGAGTAAGCAGCGGACATGAACAACTGGGCTGGCCCTTTTGTGGCTCTTAACGGCACAGCTGCTACGTATACTTCATCTCGTCTTGTTGCTACTCTTGATTTTACGGCATTCCCTAACACAGAGCTCGACAGCATTTGCCTCTTTTCTTTTTTTGTGGTTACAAATGGTTTCCTGGTCACCCCACAAAATATAATTTTGATTTCTTTCAGATAAATAACATGAATAAAAATGACAACTTTTTCTATACTTAAAATTTCCTTAAAAATACGTTTAAATGATAACTCTCTGTGTGCAGGTTTCATTTTATTTCATTTTTGACACAAAATAAGAGAAATAAATATGCTGTTTTACACTTTAAACTTTAAATATATGGGAACCAATAATTCATTTCGGTATTTCCAACTAAAGAGATATAGTGGGGCAAGAGCCACATACTACTGCATAATAATATTATATAAGCTTTTTTCTCAAATTAGAAATTTTGTTACCACTGTTGCGGAAGCTAAATGTATATAGTGTCAATGAGTCATAACTACTATACCAAAAATTATGGCAGTCACCAAATAATAAATACGACAATAAAGCAATAATAAAAGGAACACCAGAATTTACGAGGTTCGGCTAATTTTGCCTACTCCTCGGACACAATCAATATTTTATTCTACTCCAAAATACAAGTGAAATAATACTAAAGAGAGAAAATACAAATGCCTTAAGAAAATAAGAAGGCAAATGCGAAGTGTGTTTAAATCCTAAACATTATGCCTCTTTTTATAGGAAAAAATTCCAAACCAAATGAATAACCCACCGATGTGGGACTTTGGCATTTTGCCAAACTTCAACAAATTCCACCTTGGCAAAATTCCACATCTTCAATTTTCTCCCAGTAACAAATTTTGAATGTGTCTTCATCTTCAATTTGCAGTGTTCAACAATGTTGATCAAATCCAAACAATATTGAAACTTGATCGCAGTCACCACCTTTGTCAGCATATCAGCAGGATTCTCCGTAGTATGAATTTTCTTCACCGTGACTCCACCTTCTTCTATGATTTCTCGTACAAAATGATACCGAACATCAATGTGCTTCGTCCTTGCATGATAAACTTGGTTCTTCGCTAATTGAATAGCACTTTGACTATCACAAAAATTGTGATACCTTTTTGTTCAACACCAAGCTCCTTTAGCAATCCTTGAAGCCAAATTGCCTCCTTCACAGCCTATGTAATAGCCATGTACTCTGCCTCTGTTGTAGACAAAGCAACTGTTGACTACAAAGTAGACTTCCAACTAACTAGTGCCTTTGCAAAAGTAAACACATAACCAGTAGTTGATCTTCGTTTGTCGAGATCACCCGCAAAATCTAAGTCACAATATCCAACTACAGACTGATTGTCTTCCTGCTTAAAAATTAACCCGACATCTACAGTATTATGAATATACCGTAGAATCCACTTCACAGCTTGCCAATGCTTCTTTCCCGGATTATGCATATATCTGCTAATAACTCCAACAGCTTGTGAAATGTCAGGTCTCGTACAAACCATTGCATACATCAAGCTACCAACAACATTTGCGTATGGTACCTTTGACATATACTCTCGTTCAACTTCATCCTTTGGCGACATAGTAGTACTTAGCTTAAAATGGGGAGCAAGTGGAGTACTAACCGGCTTAGTCTTGTCATCTATGCCAAAACGTTGTAGTACTCTCTTCAAATATTCTTTCTGGATAAACAGAGTTTCTTTGATCGTCTATCTCTTATTATCTCCATGCCAAGAATTTTCTTCGCCTCACCCAAATCCTTCATCTCGAACTCCTTCTTCAGTTGAAACTTCAACTTATCAATTTCTTCCGAATTCTTGAAAGCTATCAACATATCATCAACATATAGGAGAAGATATATAAAGGAACCATCTTTAAGCCTGCGCAAATACACACAATGATCGTATTTGCTTCTCTTGTACCCTTGTTGCAACATAAACTTGTCAAATCGCTTGTACCGTTGTCTAGAAGATTGTTTTAACCTGTACAATGATTTTTCAAGTTTGCACACCATGTTTTCCTTTCCAGCAACTTTGAATCCTTCTGGCTGAGTCATGTAGATTTCCTCGTCCAAGTTTTCATGTAAAAATGCAGTTTTTACATCCATCTAAACTAGTTCCAAATCCAATTGTGCTACCAAAGGCAACATAATTCGAATGGAGGAATGTTTTACAACTGGAGAAAATACTTCATTATAATCAATTCCCTCTTTTTGAGCATATCCTTTGGCCACCAATCTTGCTTTGTAGCGAACATCTACTTGGTTAGAAATCCTTCTTTCTTTGCAAATACCCATTTGCTCCCAATTGCTTTCTTTCCCTTCGGGAGATTGGCCAATCTCCATGTATGATTATGATGAAGGGACTATATTTCATCATTCATGGCAATCCTCCACTTATCTTCTTCTGAACTTTGGACTGCGTCTTTATAAGTGATGGGAACATCATCAGCTGCAATTACGGTTGCACAAACAACTGTCTCTGTGAGACGAACATGTTTCGTTATTTTCCGTTTTGGCCTGCTGGTTACTATTGATTCAAGTTTTTGTTGAGGTTCCTGAGTTGGAATATCCTCTACTGGCTCTCCTTCTAGAGGATAATCTTCATTCGTTTCCTCCTCTGCTTCTTGTATAGGAAAAATAAATTTTCCCTCAAACTCCACCTGCTTAGAAGCACCGTCATCTTGTTTGGTATCTTCATTTGTTACCTTGTTTACCATAGCAGATTCATCGAAGGTAACATCCCTGCTGAATATTACTCTCTTTGTCATAAGACACCATAAGCGATATCCTTTGACTCCACAAGTAATCCCCATAAAAATAGTCTTCTTTGCCCTTGGATCCAATTTTGACTCTGTCACATGATAATATGCAGTTGAGCCAAACACGTGCAAAGAGTCAATCTACAGCAGGCTTTCTATACCATATTTCAAATGGTGTCTTGCCATCAATAGCAGTAGATGGTAAGCGATTAATGAGGTGATATGCATATGTAATTGCCTGAGACCAAAATTCTTTGCCCAAGCCAGCGTTGGACAACATACACTGTACCTTCTCCAGCAAGGTCCGGTTCATGCTTTCTACCACTCCATTCTGTTGTGGTGTATGTCTGACAGTGAAGTGTCGGACGATGCCTTCATTTTCACAAACCTTATTGAAATGATCATTTTTGTATTCACCTCCATTATTTGTGAGAATACACTTGATCCTCCTGCCTGTTTGATTCTCCACCATCGTCTTCCATTTGAGAAAAATTCCCACCACTTCATCTTTGCTCTTCATTGTATACACCCATACTCTTCGGGAAAAATCATCAACAAAGGTCACAAAATAGTGCTTCCCACCTAATGAAGGTGTTTTGGAAGGACCCCAAACATTAGAATGTACATAATCCAAAATGCCTTTAGTATTATTCATTGATGTACCAAATTTAACCCTTGTCTGTTTTCCTTTGACACAATGCTCGCAAAACTCCAAATTGCAAGCCTTTACCCCTTTCAAAAATCCTTGATCTGATAGAGTTTTCAAGGAGTTTCCTCCAGCATGTCCCAAGCGCATGTGCCATAGCCTGGTTGCTTCTGCCTGTTTGTTGTCGCTGGACGTCACTGTCGCTGTCCCAATAACTGTACTACCGAGATAACGGTACATGTTATTGTTCTTCCGATTGGCCTTCATTACCGCTAGTGCACCAGAGCATACCCTCATCACTCCATTTTCTGCAATAATTTTGAACCCTTTTGATTCCAGAGCTCCCACAGAGATGAGATTTTTCTTCAAACCCGGTACATATCAAACATTTGTTAATATTCTGATCATTCCATCATTGTTCCTTAATCGTATTGAACCAATTCCATATGAGGTAAGAGGGCTGTTATCCGCTGTTTGGACGACTCCATATTCTCCTTCTTGAAAGTCCACAAACCAATCCCTGTTGGGACACATATGATTCCTAGAAAATGTTTTCATGAAAAATAAGTGGTTTTATCACTTATTTTCTCTTGTTTGGTTGGTAAGTGGAAAACATTTTCCGGAAAATATTTTCTATTGTTTGGTTAGAGAGTAGAAACTAATTTTTTTAGAAAAATATTTTTTATGCAACTTCATCTTTGCTGGATTTAGATCTTGACTTAGATCTTCCTTTCCTTGTCCTCGTTTGATTTTGAGGACGACCCTCACGAACAGTGCTTCTCCTTCTCCGCCCTTATGTTTTTCTCGCTTTCTTTGTTCATAGTTGTATAAAGCCGAACAAACTTCTCTGAGAGAAACTTCGTCATTTCCATGGAGTAGAGTAGTTTCAAGGTGCTCGTACTCGTCAGGAAGTGACGCCAACAACATTAAGGCCAAGTCACCATCATCATAAGTTGTATCCATATTTTGCAAATCCGTGACCAACTTAGTGAAACTGGTGATATGTTCATTCATCGTGGTACCAGGAACATAAGTGAAGTGAAACAGTCTCTTCTTCATGTACAATTTATTTTGACTGTTTTTCTTCAATAAATTATCCTCTAGTGCTTTCCATAATTTACTAGCGGAAGTCTCCTTTGTGTATGAGTATTTCTGCTCTCTAGCAAGGTAGGATCGAATAATACCGCAAGCAACACGGTTGATAATTCTCCAATCTTCTTCTCCAATAGCATCTGGTCTCTTTTCTTCGATGGCCAGATCTAGCCCTTGTTGAAAAAAGACATCTAAAACCTCGCCTTGCCACATCCTAAAAAATCCGGACCCGTCAAAAATTTCTATCATAAATTTCGCAATTGACACAATTCTTGTCATAAGCAAAGATGCCAATGATGACGTATTGCTGACACTTGATGTAGATTCTTCTTGTTTATTGTCTCCCATCTTTGACATAAATATTATTTAATAGTTGACGACACAAATCAAGATTATTTCCTTTCTGATGTGGAAGATCAGACTAAGCTGCAATCACAGAGCATACTGAGACAAAACATTGACTCAATTACCAAGATAAATCTTTTCTGATGTGGAAGATAGGACTATGCTGCAACCACAGAGCATACCGAGATAATACCTTGGCTCTGATACCAATTGTTGCGGAAGTCAAATGTATATAGTTGGAATGAGTCACAATTACTATACCAAAAATTATGGCAGCCGCCAAATAATAAATAAGACAATAAAGCAATAATAAAAGGAATACCAGAATTTACGAGATTCGGCTAATTTTGCCTACTCCTCGGACACCATCAATATTTTATTCCACTCCAAAATACAAGTGAAATAATACTAAAGAGAGAAGATACAAATGCCTTAAGAAGATAAGAAGGCAAATAAGAGGTGTGTTTAAATCCTAAACATTAGGCCTCCTTTTATAGGGAAAAATTCCAAACCAAATGAATAACCCACCGATGTGGGGACTTTGGCATTTTGCCAAACTTCAACACCCAGTTCACTTTTCCTTTAATTTTTATTTTATTGTTTTGCTCCCTTTGCAATGAAATATATTGAGTGCACTTATTGCTACAGGTACTTTCTGTAACCTACAAATTTAGTATCAATGAACTAAATGTTACAAAAACCCATAATGCAAAAATCTAAAAAGTGAATATTATATCAACTATAGTCAACTAATTTTCCTTCAAACTATCAATGGATCTCTATACAACACTTTCTAACTTCTATTGAGCAGAAAAGGTGTGATACTGAGACTGTCTTTTGTATCTTGCATGATCAAGAACATACTTATTCCAAAATAATATTGAGCTACAATGAAGAATATTACTCAATAACTAGCAAAACTTGAACAAAATGAATCAGCTATCAAAAGATCATTAATTCTCATCATATTTGACAACATCAGAAAGGAATGGATCCTTCAACAGTTCAGCGGCTGAGGGTCTTGCTCTTGGCTGCCCGATGCACCTTAAAATGAAGGCCTTCAACTCAGGATCGCTCACCCTGTTAAGAGCTTGCGGCTTTATTCCAGCAGTTACCATCTTGTATATTTTGGCTATACTGTCACATTCACTGTAAGGTATCTCAATAGTAGCCATTTCAATCAAGCACATCGCAAATGAGTATATGTCCACCAACTCGGTGTAGTCCTCTTCATAAAGCTCTGGTGCCATATACTCTGGTGTTCCTAGTAGAGTATGTGCTGCATGGTTCTTCCCTACAATTGTTGCCAGACCAAGATCACCAATCTTTACCTGTGTAAACATGATATAGTTAGACATGTTAAGGTTGATCAAGAGTCGTGTTTCTGGTTAAATCTAAACTGAAGATCACGAGTGAATACCTTCGAAGCCCGCCCCCTTAAATTAACCAAACACTTCCAAATGTACTTCACTACGCAAGGGTACATTTTATATCGTAAGGTGATCTTAGACTCCCGCTTTTATACAAAGTGACAAGAATAGCACACAGATGTATATTCGCGATTTTAATTCAAGTGGCTATATATTATAACTTCACCAGCTAATTCATCGTGACAGTAGGTTTATAGGTAATGCGTCTACCCGGATACCCACTCAGCCAAATTTAGGATTTAAGTTCCTTAAGCTATCTCTAATAATAGTAGCACAAGTGGTCTTCCCAGAGACTTGAGGATATGTAAGAGAAACAGAATCTCTCATTTCCATGAATATGTCAAGAAAGTAAATGGCATGAATTTTGCAGCTTTACATCATCCGAAAGAGAGGAACTAATTCATTAGGAACTGGGTATCGTTACATTGAATTTTTGACATAAAGTGGAGCTACGGAGTATCTGACATTATGTTTTGTACCATGTAGTGTCGCATACTTGTGTCTAGATCATAAAAACATTAAGCCAGTGTTCAATAACTATAAACAGACAACTGAAGTCAGTTGAGACTGAGTTCATACCTTTCCAACATTCCCGTTGATAAAGATGTTACTGCAATTGAGGTCTCTATGAATGACACAAGGGTCATGAGTATGGAGATAATCCAAGCCTTTTAGTATCTGTCTCGACCACTTCTTCAAGGCCTTTATCGAAACATGACGATGCTTCTTCCTGTATTCCCTCAAATTACCAGACGCACATGCCTCAGTTATGAAATTCAGAATGTTTTTCTCACAGTCCTTCCAGAAATGGTACATGACTATGATGTTGTCATTCTTCAAGTTCTTCAGCAACTCGATCTCAGAATATATCTTATTGATGATGAAAGAATCGCCGTGAAATCTGCTCAATTTAATCTGATTCCAGGCGACTTCTCTGCCTTCCGCAATATCAAACGCCCTATACACCATCTTCTCTGCACCACGGCCTAGCAGCTCCTTGTACCGGCCAAACCTCCCCGATGGATCAACCTCAGCAAATAAATCATTTTCTTGATCAGGATTTGCAGTTGGCATTCTGAGTCCTATAAGAGTAAACAGAAGCCTAAGCATTTAGAAGATTCATCCAAGAAAACAATCGTACAATGTCTATTGCCATAATAAACCTAAATTCGAAATAGAGTTTGGTTCAAACTATTGTATATAAACTGGAAAAACTTGTACAAATATAAACTGGGACACCACCCATTGCTTTCAGTTCAAACTGCTGGTCATAAAGTTGAACTACACTGAAAGTTCTCCTAATGTAAAGGGGATTCAAAAAGTTATAGTTATACCAAAAATAATTCTTTTATCTATATACGCAGTACAATTTTCTGGCACAGTTTGTAACTACCATTACCCTCAAAATCACTTAACCTTTTTCAACAAACTGCACTCAAAGATTCAGAAGCTTCCCCACTTGGTTGGATGAAATTCATAAGTATGAATATACAACAAAATTTTAACACCAAAAAGATCAACAAGTGCTCAATCACTCTAATTAAGATGGAATTATAGTTGTAAAAACAGAAGCAAAACCTTGATTTCATCTAAGAAATTAATACAGCCTAACATATTCAGGTCAAAATCACTATTTATGATCAAAATTTCTGTGGAACCATAAATAAAGAAAACTTCTTTGCATTTATATGAACCCTCTTGTAATGATAAATTCCCTAATTCCAAGAGGCAGACATTCATAATCTCTCCTTTAATCTCCAATTTTCAACTCCACAAGAAAAGATTTCTTCCCCCAAAAGTTACTGATGAAACTCAATTTTGGTCATAAATTACTCTGACATTCCTCTTCTTGATCTTTAAAGCTAATTCCTTAGTGGGTGTCCTGGGAATTTAATCATCTCAGTTGTTTCAATAAAAATCTAAATTTCCAAGATAGAACAACTAAGATCAAGAAAGTAAGCAGAAATTTACAATGATGGTATACACAACGTACAACAATGAGTAGGGTAGGCAGAAGGAAGAGATTTTTTACACCAGAAAACAAAAAGAAACAGTAATGTATGTACCTATTTTCACAATGAGTAGTGGGTAAAGTTAATATTCCGCACGCTGATGAATTTGTTATTTACACTAATAGATTGAAGAAAGGAAAGGGAAATTGGAAGTAAAACAAGAATATATGGTGGTAATATAAAGAAAGAGGGAACCATGCAGGGTAAAGAGAAGCAAGCAACTGTGTGATTTTGTTATGGCAAAGAGAAATTAAAGAGGAAGGCCTAGCCGCCTAAGCAAGAATATTAAATGGAAATTCCTATTTATAAACACTGCAAGTAGACCAAGAGTTCGGAAGGAGAAAGAAAAAAACGTAAACTAGGAGTCTTCTACGCACTCTTGCCATGTGTCGACGTCGCTTCGTTCATCAATCAATTGAATTTGTTAATTGTTCAATGAATGTTGTGAAATTTGTTTAATCTAAAATCGGATAACAATTTACTTTATACGTGATAGTTGATGTAACTTGGTATAAATTAAGAGAATAGATTAATATTGAGATTGACGATAAACGAATTAATACAAACCATACGAATCGAATTGCCTTTACTCTCGAGTTCGACCACTCTCGAACCAAAGATGTTCCAATTGAAGTATGAATAAAGTAATCGAGTAACAAGATAATGAAAGCTAGAAAATGACACTATATTGCTTTATGTTGCATAAAAAATGATGTGTTTTACAAATGATCAGACCCCCTTTATATAGTAGGGGATTCCTACTCTTTATGCAGTTCTATTATTATATAAGGTAAGAAACCCTATGATTAGCTTTTTAACTGACCCGTCCTTGATATGTGCCAAGATTCCCGTCGTGATCTACACCCGACTGCAGATATTCGTCCTTCTGTTATTCGGCATGGCAAATTTCCCTCGATCTTGTCCGGTCCCAGGGTCGAACTTAACGATATATCCTCGCACCTTAGTTTGGTAGAATCCGAGGTCGAACCTTAACCTATCATATTTCAGTCTTGATTAATCACATAAAAGTAGATTTCGATTTTGATCGTATACAGATAGTTCCCTCGTTTCTCGGAGATAAAATGACGAGAAATGATATGAACTTCCAAATTCTGCCTCGATTGTCCATGACGTAAGTGACGAACTCGACTATGACGTAAGCGATAGATGGATATCGAAATGTCCCGTTGATCCAGTTACCAAGGCATTAAATGCATGTCAATTACTGGTTGGCCACTACCGATTCTGAACAGTCACCAACAAGCTATAAGTACCCTAGCTTTCCTTCATTCAAACTTTACGTTCAAAGCTCCTCATACTCTTGTTTTTTCTTCAAAAATTCCTTTGCTTTGCAACTCTTACACCCACCTTGATCTTTTATCAAACCACATACAATCCTAATTCTCTTTTCTTCTCTTCTTCAATGGAGAAAACTTCTAAGACTGTATAACAAAAGGAAGCCGCCTCTTCCTCACAACCTCCCGGCAGTGGGAATGCAATGGAGCCTCACCTTAAGGAATTTGTCCCGACAGGGTGCCCTACCATTCCCGACTTTAAGGTTGAAAAGACCTCCTAGATACCGGGTCGATGTGATCCGGTCTTGAGGTACATATGCACAATTACCAACGATCTCCTCACCAAGGTTAAAGAGGATTGTGATTGGGCCAACAAGCATGTGGTGATACCTTTGCCCGAGGAATAGATCACTACCCACATGGAGGGTTTTCTACGTGTTTACACTTGCCCCTTCAAGTTGAGCCGCTTAGACCCTATCATTATTGCCTTTTGCAAGAGGTATTATATGACTCTTGGCCAGCATGGACACATGAAACACTGGATGCACGACTGATAAGCTTGGTGGAAATGCAAGTCTGTAAGCCACCTTTCCCACTCGATCAAGAATCTCAAACGGGCCAATGAACCTAGGGAGTCTAAGCTTGCCCTTCTTTCCAAATCTCATCACGTCCTTTATAGGCAATACCCCCTCACTGACCATGAATGCCAAATCACAAACATTACGGTCGGTATAATTCTTTTGCCTGGACTGAGCTGTACGAAGCCTATCCT
Source organism: Nicotiana noctiflora (assembly GCA_032618575.1). Lineage (NCBI taxonomy): Eukaryota > Viridiplantae > Streptophyta > Magnoliopsida > Solanales > Solanaceae > Nicotiana > Nicotiana noctiflora. The sequence goes on from JASVEL010001149.1 coordinate 84,067, forward strand.
GAAAAATCCTGACCTTGTCCAAGGCATCTTGCACTAGATCCATACCCAACAATCGAGCCTCTCCCGACTCAAACAATCCAATCCGCGACCAACACCGCCTATCATACAAAGCTTCATAAGAAGCCATCTGGATACTTGACTGGTAGCTGTTGTTGTAGGCAAACTCTGCTAAAGGAAAAAAACTGATCCCATGAGCCTCCAAAGTCAATTACACAAGCTCAGAGCATATCCTTTAAAATCCGAATGGTCCGCTCGGGCTGCCTGTCCGTCTGAGGATGAAACAATATGCTCAACTCAACCCGTGTGCCCAACTCTTACTGAATTGCTCTCCAGAAATATGAGGTAAACTGGGTACCTCAATCCAAAATGATAGACATAGGCACACCATAATGGTGAATAATCTCCCGGATATAGATCTCAGCTAACTCCTCAGAAAAATAGATGACTGCCACAAGAATAAAATGTGCTGACTTGGTCAGTGTATCAACAATAACCCACACTGTATCGAACTTCCTTTGAGTCCGTGGGAGTCCAATAACGAAGTCCATAGAGATACGCTCCCACTTCCACTCAAGAATCTCAATCTTCTGGAGCAAACCATGGGGCCTCTGATGCTCGAACTTAACCTGTTGACAGTTCAAACACAAGCCACATATGCATAAATGTACTTCTTCATTCTCCTCCACTAATATTGCTGCCGCAAATCCTGATACATCTTAGCGGCTCCCGGATGAATAGAGTACCAAGAACTATGGGCCTTCTCTAAAAGCAACTCTCGAAATCCATCTACGTTAGGCACACAAACTCGACCCTGCAATCTTAAAACTTCATCATCTCCTAAGGTAACCTACTTGGCACCTCCGTGCTACACCATGTCTCTAAGGATACACAAATGTGAATCATCATACTATCGATCTCGAATATGCTCCAATAAAAAAGAACGAGTGACTGTGCAAGCTAACATACGACTAGGCTCAGAAACATCCAAAGAAAATGGTGTCTCACCGACCAGAATATAAGCAAGACTGCCCATACTGGCTGACTTCCTACTCAAAGCATATGACACCATGTTGGCCTTCCTTCCCATATGATATAAAATGGTGATATCATAGTCTTTCAACAGCTCCAGCCACCTTCTCTGCCTCAAATTTAGCTTCCTTCTTCTTGAAAAAGTACTGCAGACTCTTGAGATCCATGAACACCTCACATGCTGTGCCATACAGATAATGCCTCCAAAATTTCAACGCGTGAATAATGGCTGCTAACTCCAAATCGTGGATTGGATAGTTCTTCTCATGAATCTTCAACTGTCGCGAAACATAGGCTATGACCTTGCCATCCTACATCAACACTGCATTGTATATGGCCCCGAACCTGTGGACAAAACCAACACTAGTGCCATAGTCAAAGATGTCTTGAGATTCTAAAAGTTTGCCTTATACTCGTCCGACCACCTGAACTCAACACCTTTCTAGGTAAACCTAGTCATCGGGGCTGCAATAGATGAAAACCCCTCCATAAATCGACTATAGTAGCCTGCCAAACCCAAGAAACTATGGATCTCTGTAGCTAATACGGGTCTAGGCCAGTTGTTGAATGCCTCTATCTTCTTCGGGTCATCCTGAATACCCCTTGCTGATACAACATAACCTAGGATTGAAACTGAACTCAACCAAAACTTGCACTTCAAAAAGATACAATTTACTGTCGCTCAAAGTCTAAAGAACCACTCTAAGATGTTGCTCGTGATCCACCCGGTTGCAGGAATAGATCAAAATATCATCAATGAAGACTATCACTAATGAATCCAAGTAAGGCCTGAACACCTGGTTCATCAAATCCATAAACGTTGCTGGGGCATTTGTCAACCTGAATGACATCACCAAGAGCTTATAATGCCCATACATAGTGCGGAAAGCTATCTTAGGGACATCTGATGCCCTAATCTTAAACTGATGGTAGCTAGATCTCAATTCAATCTTTGCAAATACCTTGGCACCCTAAAGCTGATCAAACAAATCATCAATCCTCGGCGATGGATACTTATTCTTGATAGTGACTTTGTTCAACTACCGATAATCTATACACACCATCATCGATCCGTCCTTCTTCTTAACAAACAACACCGATGCACCCCAAGGCGAGACACAGGGTCTAATGAAACCTTTTTCAAGCAAGTCTTACAATTGCTCTTTCAACTCATTCAATTCAGGCGGGGCCATATGATACGGCAAAATAAAAATGGGATGATTACTTGGAGCCAAAGTAGTGGAGAAGTCAATATCTCTATTGGGTTGTATACCCAGTAGGTATGAAGGAAATACCTTAGGAAACTCTCGAAAAACAGGCACAAAATCAATAGGAGGAACCTCAGCATTAGAATCACGAACATATGCCAAATAGGCCAAACACCCCTTCTCGACCATACACCGAGCCTTCATATAAGATATTACACTACGTGTAGAATGAACAGGAGTCCCTCTACACTCTAAATAAGGTAAACTTGGTAAGTGTAAGGTCGTAATCTTGGCATGACAATCCAACATAATATGGTAAGGTGATAACCAGTCCATCCCTAATATGACATCAAAATCAATCATGCCCAGAAGTAAAAAATCTATATGAGTCTCAAGGCCCCAAATCACAACTATACACGAATGATGGACTCGATCAACCACAATAGAATCACCCACCGATGTAGACACATATACAAGATCATTCAAATAATCACTAGGCATGACCAGGTATGGTGCAAAATAAGATGACACATAGGTGTATATAGACCTAGAATCAAATAGAACTGAAGCATCTCTACTATAAACCAGAACAATTTCTGTGATAACTACATTGGAAGCCTTAGACTCAAGCTTGACTGGAAGAGCATAACATTGGGGCTGAGCCCCTCCACCTTGAACTACTTCTCTGGGACGACCTGCTGCTGGCTGGCCTCCACCTCTAACACCTCTACCTCTACTTCTAGCACCTCTACCCCCACCCCTAGCTGACGGAGCGGGCGATGGAACATTTGGCACTTGAACCCTAGCACGGGAACCCTGCTGCTGCAACTGAATACCCACAAATCCCGGAAAAGCCCTCCGGATATGACCATATTCACCGCACTCAAAGCATCCATATGAGGAAACTGAGACTGACCCTCGCGACCTAAATGACCACCATAAAATCTCTAGAGCGATGATGCACTGATAGGAGATGGTGGTGCATTTAGGGCTTCTGATCAGAATACTACATGTGAGAAACACATCCACCTGAAGCGCGTGAGAAATTTGAAGTACTGACTGAAAAGGCCTAGGAGGATGGCCTCTACCATACGAATCCCTTCCTCCAGACGAGGCACCACTAATCCTACCTGAATGACTAGGCCTCTTATTAGACCCCTGACCACCCCCTACGATAGAACCATCTCAACTCTCCTGGCCACATTGGCTGCCTCTTGAAAAGAAATCTCACTCTTCATCTCCTTAGCCACCCGAAGTCGAATAGGCTGAATAAGTCCCTCAATGGACCTCCCCACACTCTCTCTCTCGGTGGGATGTATGATAAGAGTATGACGAGTCAAGTCAATGGATTTGGTCTCGTATTGAGTAACAGTCACATAACCCTAATGGAGATGCTCAAACTACCTCCAATAGATCTCTGTCTGAGTGATAGCGATCTCCAAAAATAGTTGAGTAAACTGTTCCCAAGTCAAAGCTGGTGATCCGGCTGGTCTAGCCAAACAATAATCTCTCCACCAAGTCTTGGTAGATCCAAATAAGCGAAAAGTAGAAAAGTTGACCCCATTGGTCTCTACTATCCCATGTTCCTGAGAAGCTCATGACAAATGTCTAAATAATCTTAGGGATCCTTAGAAACTGCACTGTTGAAAGTAGTAATGAAGAGCTTGGTGAACCTGTCCAATCTCCACAAAGCATCGACAAACATAGCTGCTCCCTTACCGGTCTGAGATTCCACAACCAGTTGAACTGTTAGAGTCTAAAATTGGGGAGTCATCTGCTTCGGAGTGCGAGTAGCAGTAGTCTGGGCTCCTTCTCCAGCCTGAGAGACGGCATGTGCTATAGGAAGTAAGCCTACCCGGGTCACTCTCTCCTTAAGGCCCACTAGATGGAACAGAGCATCCAGGAGTACTGGGATAGCAATAAACCCATCTGGGACCTGAGCTAGGCCCACCAAGACTGCCTGGGCCGGAACTTTATAATCAAAGTCAACCTGAGGTTCCGCAGCTGGTGCTGCTGCTCTAGGCTGAGCTCTTCCCCTACCTCTGCCTCTGGCACGGCCTCGGCCTCGCCTTTTGCCCCTCCTGGGAGTTGCTGCTGCAGGCTCGGCCTGCTGATCGACGGATGAGGAAACACGTGTTCTCATCATTTGCGAAAGAACAAATTAGAAATTCAATTAGCATTGAGAAACCAAACCGCACGATAGGAAAAAATAAATGTGAAGTTTTTCCTAACTCTGTAGCCTCTGGGGGATAAAATACAGATGTCTCCGTACCTATACCTCAGACTCTACTAAGATTGTCTGTGAATTGTGAGACCCATGTAACTTAAAGCTCTGATACCAACTTGTCACGACCCGGATTTTCCACCCTCGGGAGTCGTGATGATGCCTACTGAATATATATATAAATATTCATTAAATATATATAAAATATCTTCTCAAATTCATTAAATGAGCTTATACTCCTAATCTTGATATAATTATTATGATCAATATATTTTGTTTATTATTTTGATTTATCAAAAGGTATGACTCTATTTAGAGTTAGATGCCTAATAGATTGGACAATAACGAATACTATTTGTGAAATAATAATTATTTGATAGAATTCATGACTCGGTTTTGAGTTTGATGATACCACTTTATGCCAGCTTATAAGTTTTCATGTGAAAATCTAGCCAGTGAATTTTGTATCCGTCACATGAAATAGTTTAAGCGGAATTGTAAAGGATTTAATTAGTTGATTAAATTAAATTTTTAGTAATTTAATTTAATTAATCGATATTTGAGATCTTAACATATGGAGTTAAAATAAGTATTATTGAATTTTTGAAATTCATATTGAGGTGTTCAGTTGCAGTTTTTAGTGGAATAATTGTAATTAATTATAGTAAGAATTAATTCATGCTAATTTTAAATTAATGCTATAATTAGTAGCCTCTTATTATTTATGGGGTCACTGCTATACCTAGTAAAAACCTGGACTTGACTTGGGTAAAAAATAACTTGGGAGAAAAGTCATCTTGTAGAGGTGGAGTAGGATTCTACTTGTGAAAGCAGAATCCTACACATTTTTGGTGCATATGTTTGGCCAAAAATCGAGGAAAATTAATTTCACCCAATAACTCACCTTTTAGGGTTGTATTTTTCTTGCCCACCCAAAAGCAAAATCGTCCAAGGTTTTACTAAGCATATAGCAGAAGATTGCAGCCATGAATTCTTGCTGTGTGGAGGATTTATGCAACGATTTCAAGAGGCTAGTGCTTCTAATGTAGTGAATATAACATTGTCTAGTTTATATGTATTTGACGCTTGATTTTTCGGAAACAGCCTCTCTACCGAAAGTAGGAGTAAGGTCTGCGTACATATTACCCTCCCAAGACCCCACTCTATGGGATTTTACTGTGTAGCAGTTGTTTTATGCTTTCTTCCGCTGCGCATGTTCTAACAAAGGTAGCAAATAAGGTGATGAAATGCAAAAATAAAAATAAATATACAATATTCCAAAAACCTAAAGAAAAAAGAGCCTTTTCTATGGGTATAGCTGAAATTTATTGAAAATATATAGATAAGTCAATATATAAAATTTGAGGAAGATTGGAAGTTATTTGGACTGATTTTGTATCAAAATTCGTAATTAGACCGAGTTAAAAAAATGTTTGTGACACATGTATCATGTATCTCACACACAAATATACATGGATATACACATGACACACAATGGATACATATATGATATACAATTGATACATAATGTGATACACATTTTTGTTTTCATATTCAGTTTTTACTTCAAATTTTCAATTTAAACCACCTCAAAACTATATCAAATCATCTCAAAATTGAGATTCAAGCTCCTTAAGATGAACACAATCTATTCTAATAACATCCAGTCAAAAGAAAACAAAAATTTAACATTTTTTGGTGGGATTTGCATCTATACCCGCTTTTTGGGTCACGTTTTAACTTGTGCCCGCTTTGAAAAAAATAATACAAGCGTTCCCACTTTTTCGCGTAACTTTAACATACGAGGCTGAAGTAGCAAAGACAATCACGCAAAACTTCAGCATTCTAGTAGACGGGCCTGAAGTAGCAAAGGCAATATACTGAAGTTTTTTTGTCCTAGATAAGCTTTTTCAAAAACTTCAGTAGAAGATGCTGAAGTAATTTTGTTCATTTGTAAAAACGTCAGCACTAAAATAGCTGAAATTTTTTTTGTCCTGGATTCATTAGTTTTATTATAAATCTTTTTCGAAAACTTCAGGAGAAGATGATAAAGTTATTTAGTTCAGTTTTAAAAACTTCAGCACTAAATAAACTGAAATTTTTTTTGTCCTGGATAAGCTTTCAAAAATTTCAGCAGAAGATACTGTAGTTATTTAGTTCATTGGTAAAAACATCAGCACAATATAAGCTGAAGTTTTTTTGTCCTAGATTCATTAGTTTTATCCTTAAGATTTTTTTCAAAAACTTCAGCAGAAGATGTTGAAGTTATTTAGTTCATTTGTAAAAACTTCAGCACTATATAAGCTGAAGTTTTTGAAAAAGATTCCTAACATACTAGATAAATAATCACCTTATTCTTTTATAGTGTATTACTACTATAAAATAATCAGATTGCCAACAATATCTAAATCATACAGAATATATACTACAAATAAGAAGTCACTACAACGCGTATTTCTGTTACGAGCACAACAGTTTCCGAAACTTGCCAAATAGTTACAACTACTTAACAAAAGTAGCAGTCTACCTTCAAAAATCTTAGTAATTGATAAAGGAGGGGATTGGAGCTTAAGTGAATGAGGAGAATGTGTTCTTGTGTTCCCATTTATTTAAAAAGAAAACGGAGAAGCTCTATGTATTTAGATACACCTTTTTTCTGAGTGTGGGTTGCAACGAGTCATGGGTGGAATTATGGCTTGTGTGAACAGTGAACTTAGTTCTCAAGTAGTGAACTTTGAAAGAAGAAGGGAATTTTTTTTACTTTTTTAATTTATTTTTGGTTTTTCTTTTTTGAAAGAAAGACTTCTAAAAATTCATTTACTTTTGGTTTGAACTTTGGGAGTTTTAAAAAGAAAAAAGAATATTTTTTTGAATTGTTATTTGTTTTCTCTTTTCCTAAAGAAGAAAGAAAATATTTTTGAATTTTGAAAGTTGCCTCTTAATTTTCGAAAGAGGGACCCTTTTTAAAAAAAATATTTTGAAATTTTAAGCTTTTATTTATTTATAAAAGTACTTCTAAATAAAAGCAAAGATATTTTTGGGCTTCAATTTTTAAATTTTTTTATGAAATTTATGAAAGAAAGACATCTAAAGAGTATTTTTTTTTGGATTTTTGTTTATAATTTTTTTGGGGATAATTTCACATAAATACAACTCACACGCCTAACTTGCAACATGATAGCCTAAATATCACTTTGCAAATCTATAGCCCAAAAAATAACAGGCTAATTCTCGAAAGACAGCTTATTTGGCTCCCTCGCACATCTGCTGCCTCGCAAATTAGCCACAACGCAACTCAAAAATCCTGAATAATACATATTATCTGAAGGTAAGAAATTCAAACACTTCCAACAGGATAAAACAAAAATAAAAACATGGTAAATAAATTGTAGAATCCCTCCAAACGAAAAAGAAGAAGAGAAGGAAGTGTCAAATTTCTGTAGAGACCTCTTACACGCTAACAATGTATATACATCCTTATAAACTAAAAAAATATATATTTATACAATATTATACACAAATATACATATTATACACAATTATACAATATTATATAACTTATATAAACATGTATAATAGTGTATAAAGGTGTATGTATATCCATATACACAATTATACACTATTATACAGTGTCGATACAACCTGCTACATAGTTATGATTTTTCAGAACTTCAAACTTCAAAATCTTCCAAAATTACCAGAACTTCAAACTTCCAAATCCTCTAAAATTAGTGGTTGTTTGTTAGTGCAAATCCTTCAAAATCAAGTTTGAGAGCTATTTCGGTTAGAGGATGGATTCTGTATATCCATATACACAATTGTTTGACTTTTCCAACCACTAAATCCAATTCCAAAATCAGTTCCAACATCAGCAGAAACCTTCAAACTTTTGTTCTTTAATCCATCTCTTATTTTTGTAACATTTTCGCTGTATAACAATTCAAACAATAAGGAGTTTTGGATCAAACAAGAGATATAGAATAGCACTAACAATAATTAATAAGAGGATTAAGAAAATTAATATGATCATGAAGAATTAACAACAACAACAACAGAAACTCCTTCCACGTGAATTATTTTTTCTGGGTAGAATGGTGATTGTGGCGGCCTTTGATTGGGTAGAGGATGAAGGATTTATGTGGGTTAGAGAGAAAGGTGGGAGGCAGTGAGAGAGAGAGAGAGAGAAGGGAATGAAGAAAGAAGAAAATAATAAAAACCCTAAAAGCATGTCTTTAATAGTGGGCTAAAGGCTGAAAAGTTTCATCCAAGTTATGTACAACATGAGCTATATAGGGTAAGAGCTTCAAATGTGATCCATGTTTTGTTGGGCTATTAGGCTAAGTGACAAGAGCTGTAATTTTCTCTTTTTTTTTTTGGATTTTTTGAAAAAATACTTCCTAATAAAGGAAGCCCGTATTTTGGATTTTTTGATGTTTATTGATTTTTCTTTTTTTGCATGAAAGACATTAGAAAGAAGGAAACCATTTTTGAGTTAAAAAATATATATTTTTTAAAAATTTTCTAAGGAATTAAAGAAAAATCTTTTTGGATTTTTTTAAAAAGAGGGGCCGAAACCAATGAAATGTGCCTACGTATTTCATATTCGGTGAGAATCAAACCTGTGTAGTTCGGTCAGTTTTGATAGAATGGGGAAACATGGCACTTTAAATTTTGGCTCATTTTGAAACGACTTTCAATTTTTTTTCTTGATTTTTTCAGAATTCTGACAGAATTTCAAAATATTCTAAATACTTACCTATCATTTTTTGATTTTTTTGATATGTTTTTATTTTTTATTTTCTTCCTCTATTCTAGAAGCTAGTTAACATGTAAGCCTGAACAGACAAATATGCAAGTAGCACGTAAGATGCATCAGGATGGTCTTTTTCATTTTGGTACACTTACCCTAACGGCCACAACCTCTGTGTTGAGTACCCAAGGTCAAATGCACGTGATGCAAACAAACGTACCTACTTGTCCGAGGCTGTGTTATTGTAAGTTCAAAACCTGGGTATGTGTTCTAAACTGTGTACCCGAGTGGACAACTCGACCCGAGGAGAAGGCTACGTATCGGGAACCAAAAGGCCATCCGTCTCAGTAACTTGTCCGAGCTTCTTTCTTATTTTAAGGTATGATATTAACAGAATAGGGAGTCTCGACCAGCGAGCACATCCCCGAAGATGAGAAGATAAGGGTTATGTAGAAGTTTATATACAGTTCAGATAATATCAAATGTGTAAAAGTACCATTTAGCACATTAGGCCCAAACATGTAATAAAATCAGATAACAGATAAAGCCAAAATATAACAATTCATCTAAGCTCGAATTCTAAACCCTGAACCAGAGATTCTGGGTTCTTATCCCCAGCGGAGTCGCCAGAGCTGTCACACCTCCTTTTTACCCACTCGAAAGTAGTATATAAGAGAGTTTTCCAATTTAAGTGATATTACTCGAAATGAGATTATTTATTTAATTTCTTTTCAGAGTCCCCACTTGGGATGGTTCGTTTTCTGGTGTTCCAAATCATCAAGTTATTTTAAATTCCTTTTGAAGTCTGCGAACTAGAAATTCTGAATAAGGAATTCAGTTAACCATAGGGAAGGTGATAGGCACCCCCAGATTCCGTGATCCTAGCACGGTCGCTTAAACTATTATAATTGGCCTATTATCTGATTTTAATACATGTTCTAATCTATGGTGCAATTTTAAACTTTAACCGCTTTATTTCATTATTTTTTTTAAGAAAAATTACAACGTTATTTAAAATACGTCTTGAACCACGTCACATAAATGCACATGCGATTCTTGACATATTTTATCTAATATTGTTGAGATTTGGATTGGGTCACATAAAATCCACACCCAAGTTTAGGAAGGTAAATTATTAAAATAATGCGCCTAAAGCAACTATGCGTTTGCAACTTTTCGAGGGCCATGAAAATTCGCTAAATGGCACGCCTTGATTTCTAAGGATTAAAATTAATTAAGTGAACGCCATGATTTTTGAAATTTTATTTAGAATGGCACGTCTCAAATTACTTCAAAGGGTTTATTATTCGAAGTTGTTATGATCGGGTTACATGAAATGCACCCCCGAATTAAGAAATTAGACATCATAACTATATCACGAAAACTATACCCATAATCACGATGGTTTATTTATTAATCGTGCCTAAAACAAACTATGATGCTCATAAATTATTTTTTAAACTACTTTGAAATTACGGGTGGAAGGCCTGTAATTACGTAGCACTTTTTGCTAAAAGAAATTTCATGCTCATATCTTTCTTAACAATTAACTCTCAAAATCCCCGACAATTCCATTCAAATAAATATAAACAATAGTAAACACGATTAAGGTATCATAAACAATTTTCTTGCAATATCATAAACAATTTTTTTTTTTTTTTGCAATATCATAAACAATTTTCTTTTATATTTAATGGTTTTTTACTTGTAGCCTCCTCATTCATGATTTAGTTGATAAATTCCAGGATTGAAGATGCAAGCCACTGCAACTGTACCATTTCGTACAACTTTATTGGCATTAGTTTCTTTTGTGGGGTTTTTGTTCGTGAGGATCTCTTTGACGTAGAAAGTTTTCATTTTCATTCATTAGTTTCATCACCAACAAAAAAGGAATTAATGATAAATTTTGTTGAGATCGATCGTCTTGATGGAGCTTAGAACATAGAGGGTTTGATAGAAATGGCTATAGAAGTATAACTTTGGGTTGGGGTATCTTTTGAGTTATATCTTACGGGTTTGTGTATCGGGTAATATGGATCGGGTCGAGCCTAATGATTCCAGAAGTAAAAAGAAGGTACGAATGAGTACCACATGTCCCCTCCATCCACTTAAGGATAAATGTGTGCGTATAGTAAGACAGTAAAGACTTTTATGGTTTGATAGTATAACGGGGGACAACTTTAAATAATTTATCATAGCAAATGATATATCAGACTCTTTTTTAATTTGGTGTAGATAATGAATACAAAATTGATTTACCACCCATAAAATTTACTCTTAACATTCCTAACTTGATGCACTTTGTGAGGAGGTATTCTGAGGAGTATGAGATATTATTGGTATCCGAATATATAACCTCGATAGACCACTCCTAATATAATTTATGTAAATAGTTGGATGACCAGGATCACTTGTGTGTTAGAAATTACCGTCTCTTCTAGATACTTCTAATGTGGCCCACATATAAGGTAACACATTATTTACCTTGCTTCCCAAACAAAATAATAAAGCAGATAATATTCTCTAGTTATGCATATATAGTAGTTTCTTTGATAGAAAGAAATTACCATATATTAGGAGTTCCTAGGGTAATTATAATTTATGGAGAAGTCCTTAGTGCTAAAGTATTTGCCTTAGAGTCCCTATCCTATGTCACGACTCCAATCCCGAACATGATGGCGCCCAACACAACTGCTAGGCAAGCCCGACCATTTACACTCTCAACCCGAACATGAAGCTCAAGCCGGTTATTTGAATATCACTAAAAACAATAAAGCTAAAAGTTTTTAATTGATATATATAGAAACCAAACTGAATATCAGGATAACACCGAATACGCTTCCAAAGACCTAGGGTCATGAGTCTAGAGCCTTTAATAATCACAGAGTAATAATTCTCAATAATATAAATGTTTTAAAATGCGGAAATGATAAAAGATATAGGGGAAGAGTCGGGTCCTGCGAACGTCAGACAACTACCTCGATAACTCCTGAGAAACTCTAAAGTAGTAAATAGCCCAACTATGCTCCCGAGACACCTGAATCTACACACATGGTGCAGGGAGTAAATGAGTACTTTCAACTCAGTAGTAATAAGTGTAAATAATGACTGAGAAATAAGAAATCACGTAAGAACACTCCATTATGCTATATGAGACAGTACAACCTCTTTAAGAAAACAGAAAAATCGTGAAAATCCTTTAGGAACATCTAGCTCAGTTTAAAATCTCCTTTGAAAATATTCTTTTTTCCAACAGTAAGCATATGAATGCAATATCAGGTGATGCAAGTCCGCACACAAGTCAGCCCCTCGGGCATGGCACTCTATTTACAAATAACACCAGGGTATCTGGTACACAATGTAAAAAATAGCATGGATGCCAATGATATGAGAGTGCTAAATGTCATGCCATGTAGTATAAACAAGAATTAATGCGTGAATGCAATACAATGCACATGACCGCTGCAACGCGCATCCCGATCCATTTGGGTACCCGCGCTCACTGTGGGGGTTCGGACACCGGAAGGGCTCTTACAACCCAAGCGCAGTATCAATATCACACCATCGTGGCGCGCATCCCGATCCATGCACAGTCCAGAAATGCACATAAGCTCCTTGGGCAATAGAAAAATAGCAGTTCTCAGCTCAAAACGTCAGTAAAATATCATTTAGGTTTTCAATTCTTAGAAAGATGGTTGAGTTTGCAAAACAGTATTTAGAACCTTGGACCGAGATCAAATAATATGCAACGCAATGCAAAAATAGTGATATCAATCCCTGAAGGATTCAAATAATCGGCACGAAGCCCAAAACATAGCAATCAGCCCATATCATGATAACATCAAGTAGTTTTCCGTCAATCACGTAGTAAAATAACAACCGGGATTTACCAAGTCACAATCCCCAACGGTGCTCTACCCCACGCTCATACCTGGCGTGCAAGTCACCACAATATAATACTATAATGTGCAAATCCGGGGTTTCAAACCCCCCAAGATATCATTTACAAGTATTACTCACCTCAAACTGGCAAAATCTCAAACTCGCGATGCCTTTGCTCCTCAAATCGTCCTCCACGCGTGTCGAATCTAACCAAAATTAGAGAGAACAACAACAACTACCCAGTATGTTCCCACAAAGTGGGGTCTGGAAATACATTGTAATAAGCTAATGGAACTTAGCCCAATTGAAAGAACTCGAAAAACACCAAAAAATACGAAGTTGCCAAAACTCGAGTCTCGGACCCACTTCTCAAAAATTTATGAAATTCACATCTTCGAAATACTTGTCTCTCCATGAGTCTGTACATATAAAATGCAAAAGAATCGGAGTCAATTTAACCCCTCAAATTATCAATTTAAACCTTCTTAGGCTTCAAACCCTAACCTTCATTTTTACCCTTTAATTCCTTGAATTTCAGTGATTAATTCATGTTTTTACACTATAATAATATAATCCGAGTCCAAATATTCATACCTGATGAAACCCCTTCGAATCTTCCTCAAAATCGCCCAAACACTTGCTTTGCTCGAAGTCCAAATTGTTTCCTCTTTTTCCAAAACCGTGAACACTGTTCACATATTTCCAGGTCTATTTCGCTTCTACGGTCCCGCTACCACTTATGCGGGACTTCTGCGGCCAATTAACCGCTTATGTGGTTTTCATTTAAATTCTCCCGCTTCGCTTATGGGACACATAATCCGTTTATGCGGTTTCCCTTCAACCGCTCCTGCGATGGATTGTCCGCTTATGCGGACCGGCTTTTGCAGAAGGACTTCCGCTCCTGCAAAAATGCCAGGCACCCCACGAGGACCGCTTTTGTGACACCACATCCGCATCTACGGAATCGCTTATGCAGCTCCTTTTCCGCAGATGCGGAAATACTAGAATCCAGATACACCAAACCTGTACAAAATATCCAAATTCACCGTTTAACCACACGAAATCACCCCGAGGCCTCCAGGACCTCAACCAAAAGCACCAACACATCCTATAACCTTATTCAAACTTGTTCCAATCCTCGGAACACACCAAACAACTCTAAAACCAATAAAATACATTGAATTCAAGCCTAGTTTTTTATCAACTCTTCTGTAATGTGCATTCAGTCAAAAACACGACCAAACAACATCCGAATGACCTCAAAATTTGCAGAGATATCCAAATTTACCTAACGAAGATACTACAACTCTCAGAATTCCATTCGAACCCTTGGATCAAAACCTCACCTATTAACCGGAATTCGCCAAAACTCAAACTTCGCCAATTCAAACCTAATTCTACACCGGGCCTCCAAATTTAATTCCGATCGCACTCCTAAGTCACAAATCATCCCCTGAAGCTAACCGAACCACCGAAGTTCACATTCGATCCCTCTAACCACATCAATACTAAAATCCACAATATCACCCGACGACATGTCCGGCCACAAGGAACACTTCCGAAAAAGTCCCTCAATACCAAAACTAAATCAATGGTAGAAACATCTATACTACCATCCGTGACAAGGCCCAATTAAGGAAAACAATCCTTCCCCGTCGTCCGCTAGTCTTTGGAACATAACCATTCTACTAGAACATAGTCCGATGCACCTCACCACGCAACCTGTGGCATTTTTCGACCTAATCCATAGCACACTAGTCTAGCATAACCCAACACTGAGACAACCAGTATACACCCCAATATCGTATCCAGAATCTAATATACCAAGCAAAGAAAGATCTATTCGAGCCTCCAAACCCCAAATAGCCACTAACAGTACCAATACACACTATCCACCACCACTATATAGCCTCAACATGAGACTCCCAGACTTCAGCTCCACATAGCACACAAATTACTATACTTGATCCCAAATTCTGCAGTATAAATACATATTACACCTCGAGTACCCAATTATTCCATGAAAGATATTCTAAAATTCCCCTTGTGCCATCAAACAAACTCAGATATCAACAGTCGATCTATCAAGAAAATGTCGCGACACTACCGAAGTGCCATCAACTTAATCACATTAACCCTCTTCTGAAACATATACCCTCGTCCAATCACTATGATTAGCAATACCATTTCCTTAGCCTTATGAGGATCATTCACCCTAATCATCTGAAGCTCGACCCTCCACTCACCTAAAACAGCTCGTGCTGTTTATGATTCTAATGACTCTCCATTCAGAACCAAATTGTAACCTCACACACACAAATTCCAATTCTCCATAATATATCGCATATAACATACCACACTAGGATAACATGAGAACTCCATCTCTCTTTTTCCTAACCACAAACATCTATGTATTCCTCTAGTCAAGAACTCTCCATCAATCCCATCTAGAAGAGAAATCACTACACATTCCATGCTTCGTATGCCCATAGGCAATATATACTTCTCTAAATCACGATAAAACACATCAAGAACTCTCTCTCCCAATTCCATTGCACAAGCTAAGTTGCTAGGACTGAATCCTTCTACCCGAACACAGCTAAGCAAGCTGTTAGAACTCAAGAGCCTTGCTGCACAATACCAGTAAAAGCTCATTACCTCGAACACATATGAAGTATTAATCATATCCTTACCGTACCGATTCGGTCTACTATCAAGCTATTTCTTCTATACAATTTCTCTTTTTATTCATCATCCACTTGATATTTCTCCCTCGTTGTAGCATTACAATGCCTCAATCTAGGCTTACCACACGAGACTCGCACATAAGACCACACTGTCTAAGACCCATGGCCACTGAATACTCTCTCAACCGTTCCCAAAAATACCACATTCTAGAGTACTTTACCCTGAAGAACTTCCTACGAATCTGAAATTCGTTACTATTACTTTACAGATAGTGATACATAGAATCCCATAATTAACATAAAATACCACAAGTCTTGATCTTTTCTAAATGAACACATAGTCCCTAGCCACATACACAACCTTAAGGCACTTGATTATTACATGCCAAATCTTGAACACAATAAAACCATTATCGAGAGTCATTCACTCTTACACAACTGTAAATTAACTGACTTAACGAATAGAACTACTCGTGCCTTATTAGAACTCTAACACCGTAGAACATGATCTCATACCAATACAAACAACCATCTTCCTTCTCTATATACTGAGCATTCCTTACCAGCAACAAATCAAGACATCCTATTATTTTTACACATCTACGAATCATCGTATAACCTTTATCAAAATTTTCCTTCGCACGTGCCATCCTCGGCTCAATTTCTGCAACCAGGACTGATCCTCCAGCATACCTCAAAATGGAACCAACATAGCACATAACCGTGCAACCAACTAATCAATAGCAACCTCCCCAACTTGGCTTGAAGCCATCTATCAGGACACATTCAACAACCCATAATAGTTTTACTATAATGATGCCACAATATTATAGTGGGATTAGACTCAAATCATCTACTAGTTTATGGAAACACCGATTATCTGGTACTGAAATCCTATGCAAACCTCGCATTCATTTCCACCTCAGTTGAGTCCACTATCTAAGCAACCCAAATTCTCAAATTTTAACACATACCCTTCAATTACATATGAGATCTTCTAACATACACACAAGGTTCATACCACTCAATAACACTCCGCAGGAGATAACCCACCTGCTTCGCCTCGATTTAGTATTTCAGCATACCTCCCACAGTCATACACATAATACAACCAATTTAGTCTTCCTGAGTTTGAACTCATACCGCCACAAGTATTGCACTTAACTTTCCAACTAGGAGATATGAAATATTCTTCACGCGCCTATGACTCGGGCTACACAATATATCACAATCGAAACCGAGCACTTATCAGTCATCTATCATCCAGTAGACTTCTTCGTCACCACCAGGTCTACAGATACATCTCGCAGCACTAACATACTCATCACAAGGATATACAACCACCATCCCAGCTAATAAGGACAATACTGAACATATAAGTTCAAAATACTTGCTCACACAATCAGCACCGCGGTGCTCAAGCCATAGGTAAAGATCCGACCTCAAGCCCTCCAGACTGGCCCAACATGAACTCACGAAGACTACCTCTTGCCCCTTGATCGGGGAATCACAAGCCATCAAGGCACATATACCACTGAGCGCTCACATGCGCATACAGTGTGGAAGAAATTTAAGGAGTTATATCTCAAGCTGAATCAAGTATGCATGATAAGAATTCCAAGAATGGAAAGTTTTCCTAAAGGTTTTGCAGCCTCTCGAGGATAAATACAGATGTCTCCGTACCGATCTGCGAGACTCTACTAACCAGCTCATGACTCATGAGGCCTAGTAACCTAGGCTCTGATACCAACTTGTCACAACCCTAATCTCGATTGTAATGGCGTCCAACACAAATGCTAGGCAAGCCCGACCATTTACACTCTCACCCGAGCATGAAGCTCAAACTAGTTATTTAAATATCACTAACAACAATAAAGCTAAAAGTTTTTAATTGATATATATAAAAACTAAACTGAATATCAGGATAACACCGAATACACTCCCAAGACCTGGGGTCATGAGTCTAGAGCCACTAATGACACGGAGTAACAGTCTTCGGTAATACAAATGTTCTAAAATGCGAAAATGATAAAAGAGATAGGGGAGGAGTCCGGTGCTGCGAACATCAGGCAGCTACCTTGACAACTCATGAGAAACTCCGAAGCAGTAAATAGCTCAATTATGCTCCCGAGACACCTGAATCTACACACATGGTGCACGGTAAAGTGAGTACTTCTAACTCAGTGGTAATAAAAGTAAATAATGACTGAACGGTAAGAAATCACATAAGAATAATCGATTATAATATATGGGATAGTACAACCTCTTTAGGAAAACAGAAAAATCGTGAAAATCCTTTAGGAACATCTAGCTCAGTTTATAATCTCCTTTGAAAATATTCCTTTTTCCAACGGTAAGCATATGAATGCGATATCAGGTAGTGCAAGTCCGCACACAAGTCATCCCTTCGGGCGCAACACTCTATTTACAAATTACACCAGGGTATCTGGTACACAGTGCAAGAAATAGCATGGATGCCAATGATATAAAAGTGCTAAATGTCATGTCACGTAGTACAAATAGGAATTAATGCGTGAATGCAATACAATGCACATGACCGCTGCGGTGCGTAGTCCGATCTATTTGGGTACCCATGCTCACTCTGGGAGTTCAAACTCTGGAGGGGCTCCTACAGCCCAAGCGCAATATCAATATCACATCGCTGCAGTGCGTAGCCCGATCCATGCACAATCCATAAATGTACATAAGCCTCTTGGGCAATAGAAAAATAGCAGTTCTCAGCTCAATACGTTAGTAAAATATCATTTAAGTTTTTATTTCTTAGAAAGATGGTTGAGTTTGCAAAACAGTATTTAGAACATTGGACTGAGATCAAATAATATGCAACATAATGCAAAAACAGTGATGTCGATCCCTGAATGATTCAAATAATTGGCACGAAGCCCAAAACATAGCAATCAGCCCAAATCATGATAACATCAAGTAGTTTTCAGTCTATCATGCAGTAAAACCAACAATAGGGACGAACCAAGTCAGAAGCTCCAACGGTGCTCTACCCCACGCTAATACCTGGTGTGTAAGTCACCACAATACATCAATATGATAGGCAAATCTGGGGTTTCAAACCCTCAGGATATCATTTACAAGTATTACTCACCTCGAACCGGCGAAATCTCAAGCTCGTGATGCCTTGCCCCTCAAATCAGCCTCCACGCGCATCGAATCTAACCAAGACCAGAGCGAATACATTATAATAAGCTAATGGAACTTAGTCCAATTCTAAGAACTCAAAAAACACCAAAAAATACGAAGTTGACAAAACCCGAGTCCCGAGCCCACTTCCCGAAAAATTACAAAATTTACATCTTCGGAATTCTCATCTCGCTACGAGTCCGTACATATAAAATACACAAGAATCGGAGTCCATTTGATCACTCAAATTATCAATTTAAACCTTCTTAGGCTTCAAGCCCTAACCTCTATTTTTACCCTTTAATTCCTTGAGTTTCAGTGATTAATTCATGTTTTTACACTATAATAACATAATTCGAGTCCAAATATTCATACTTGATGAAACCCCTTCGAATCTTCCTCAAAATCACCCAAACACTTGCTTTGCTCGAAGTCCAAATTGTTTCTTCTCTTTTTCCAAAATCGTGAACACTGTTCACTTTATTTCTAGGTCTATTTTCGCTTATGCGGTCCCGCTACCACTTATGCGGGACCGTTTCTACGGTCAATTGACCGCTTATGCGGTTTTCATTTAAATTCCCCCACTTCGCTTATGTGACCAAAAATCCGTTTATGCGGTTTCCCTTCAACCGCTCCCTCGATGGATTGTCCGTTTATGCGGACCCGCTTTTGCGGAAGGACTTCCGCTCATGCAAAAATGCCACGCATCCCTTGAGGACCGCTTTTGCGACACCACAGCCGCATCTGCTTAATCGCTTATGCGTCTCCTTTTCCGCATATGCAAAAATACCAGAATCCAGATACACCAGACCTTTTACAAATATCCAAATTTACCGTTTAACCACCCAAAATCACTCCGAGGCCCTAGGGACCTCAACCAAAAGCACAAGTACATTTTATGATCTTATTCAAACTTGTTCCAATCCTCGGAACACGCCAAACAACTCTAAAACCAATAAAATACATCGAATTGAAGCCTAGTTTTTCATCAAAACTTCCGAAATGCGCATTCAATCAAAAACACGACCAAACAACGTCCGAATGACCTGAAAATTTGCGGACATATCAAAAATCACCTAACGAAGCTACTGCAACTCTCGGAATTTCATTCCAACCCTCGAATCAAAACATCACCTATCAACCGGAATTCGCCAAAACTCAAACTTCGCCAATTCAAGCCTAATTCTACACCGGGCCTTCAAATTCAATTCCGATCGCACTCCTAAGTCACAAATCATCTCCCGAAGCTAACCGAACCACCGGAGTTCACATCCGAGCCCTCTAACCACATAGTCAACTTCCGGTTGACTTTTCTAAGACAAGTTTTTTTTCTAAAAGGCTAAGTGCCTTATTTCCAACTAAAACCAACTCAATTACACATGATCAACTCTAATACCGATATTAAAACATAATGCAATACAATAAAGGGGAAACGGGGTGAAAACACATGAGACGACGGGTCGGGTCGTCACATTCTACCTATAAATACGCTTGTAATCCATCAGTCTGGTATCCTACGATAGACAGAGACTAGAAGACTCCTTAGGTTTTCACTCAAGGTTCTTCCAAGGAATTCCCTATATCACTTGAACAACCATGACTAAGGTACATTCCTTGATTAATTTTCGCTGTTATGACCCAGTATATGTATTCAAATTTCAACATGTGGTATTAAAGCCTGACTTTAGCCTGTTGTTCAATGTTTTGAAATGACTCAAATTTGTTTTTGAGTTGGATCCAATACTGTATAACTAAAGGATTTGATTGTATATTTCTATTACCATAGACGTTTCTGTCTTATTTGGAGTTGAAAATCTATTATGTTTACTTTGGTATGATTTTACTTCGTAAATCATAATAATAGATAATTCAATGGGGAACATATCATGTCCCTTCTCTGAAAATTGACTATTATTAAAGGTGTTTAGTGATTATGTATGGCAGCAGATTGTGCGTTTGGCTTATATGCTTATTATCATTATCTGTTTTAAATAATTTGCATGTGTGAGCATTAAAATAATAGCATGAATTGAGAAGCTAAACTCTAAGCCAAACTTTTCTGTCCTGCAAATGTGACTGCTCCAAGTTATATTGGTTCTCCTTATTTTGATAAGTCAATTCATATGACACTATTTCATATTATGTAAAAACGCCTACTATTTTTTGGAATACTTGACAAAATTAGTTTCTGGAACTTTTTTATTATGACTTATTGTATGTCTAATGTTTGATTCTTTCGTATTACATGGCGCTAGAAATTTTAGTTGATTTGTCACCTAATTGATTTATAGCATAGTCAAACCTATTTGGAATATACACTAATCATTTGGTTGCTTTCGTAATTACATCTTTCTGTATATGTTTAGTTAAGTGACAACTAAGGTTTTAATATGCTTAAATTTAACTTTCCACTTTTGGGAAACTCATTGTACACTTATTTATCTCTAAGTTTGAGAATAGGAAATCGAACATGCTTCATTCTATGAGATTCTTATAATATTATTAATTATGAGAATTAACCTTTGGGATAATTCCAATCAACAATTTGCTTAAAGTTTTATCAAGGTTAATTATTTTGAGATAGTCATTTGAATTTATTTTTTTATGTGATGTGTTTAGGAGTGGCAACAACGTCTTACGTACTTATTATAAAAGAAATCGAGTTAATTAATCACATAAAATTTAGTGATTAAAAGTTATAATAACATCTATTTAGTAGAGTTATCTTATTAAACTGGCAACCTGACCCTACATGGAGGTAACTATCTCAATGAGATTAATTAGAAGAAGATACTAAACCTTTAAGTTGAAAGTTAGCTTATATCCACAAGTGTGGATTAACTTCTATATATTTTGATTTACCAGTCTAATAAAGTAAAGTAAATTTTATGCATGTGTTGCAACCTCTACTCGAAGGAGGGTCTAAAATTTACTTAGAATCGGTATTTTATACGATTTACCTTTGATGGGTACTTCATAGAATATGTTTGTTTATCTTTGTTTTGCAATATTTACAGCTTTTTCTACCGCTATTTTTTAATGGGAATATTCGGATTTCAGTACTTTCCGGCAATAATTATACTGAATGGAAGGAGAAAGTCTTTCTCACTTTAGGGTGCTCGAACCTGGATCTGGCACTCCGTGTGGACGAACTACCTATTTCCACGAAATCAAGTACGCTAGCGGCGAAGGTTGAGTATGAGCGATGGCATCAATCTAATCATTTAAGTTTAATGTTCATCAAAGCTCATATAAGCAAAAATATTAGGGGTTTTATCCCTAATTACGATACGGATTAAAAGAAAATTTAACCAAGATAAGACTTTATTACAAGTTTTATCTCATTTTGGATCAGAACACCCCACGAACCATTATTAATATGTCAATCTTAGATCCATAAAAACGTTAAAAGCAGAAGCAAATCGTCATTCCAAAAAGAGCTTCATAGAATTAAAAGCCAAATTTCGTCAAATGTTTTCAAAAAGCAGAAGCTTAATCCAATTTTTGGGGTTTTAAGTCCAATCCACAAAGGTTTTCAATAGAATATTAAGTTTTTCCTATTCTAGGTATATTAAGGCCATCCATTTTTTCTTTTGGTATGGTCCAAATTAGATTGAAGAAACAAGCAAACGCACAGTTTTCACAAATTACGCATTCATAGAAATATTAGGGGTGTCTATTCTCTATTTCCCATGTGAATTATTATCATCTTCTCTTCATGGGTGTTTCAGAATAATACGCAATTGAAAAAAAATTATTCGGAAGGAATATTGAGATTTACACGTATTTTGTATGCATTTCACCTGTTTATACATGTGCATTGACCCATGACCAGATGTCGTTACATGTGTTATATATATGTAAATATATGTATATGGGATATGGGAAAAGGTTACTGCGTTACATACGTACCACCACCTTATCCGTTGGTTTATGTTGATGAAGTTGCCCACTGTGGCCGAGACGATATGATGGGATACCTCAATGATTTGATGATATTATGAACACCATACCTATGCATGGCACGACATTTATACGCATGTGAATGACATTATAAATGTTTCAGAATTTATAAAGTTATTGAGATTTAAAGATATATTTCTTTATTCCATGTTTCATCTATGTCTTTACGTACTAATTTTCATGCCTTACATACTCAGAATACTTTTCATACTGACGCCATATTTTATAGGGTATACGTTTCATGCCCGCTGGTGCAGGTAGGCAAGCTGACGGTCCCCTTTTTAGGATCCCTGACCAGCGAGAGTTGGCATGCTCCACTTGATCCGGAGTTGCTTTTGATTTTGGTACGATACGTTTGTACATATACATGGGTATGACATGGCTCAGTCTCGTCTTTGTACAGTTATGTTTCTATTAGAGGTCTGTAGACAGTATGTCTACTTTGGTTCTATGTGACCTTGTCGACTTTCAATTTTGGATGTATAGTTATCTATAGCAGCCTTGCTGGCTCGCTCATTGTATTCTGCATGTATACGTACATATGCCTTGTCGGCAAGTTTCCTTCATATATATTATTTTCGTAATTTAACAGATGTTATTCAAGTTCATATCTTAGACGCATACTTAAGGGTATTTGACGGGTAGGACTCAGGCACCCGTCGTAGCCAATCAATTTGGGTCGTGACAGTACGCTTCCACCGGGGTCCCCGCTTAAGTCCGTATTAAGAGCAATATGTTAATTGACATTGACCGGGTTGACAGGTGGTGCTTCTGCATGGCCAGCTTGTGGAACCTCAATTCCTAGAGCTATAATATTCTTGTTCTCTTTGTGGAGTCTGAGACCGTTGCCACCATGAGTAGTTGTGTTATGTGGGTTTGACATGATTTACCCTGAAAGAAAAAGGGATTTTTACATACATATACCATATACCAGACCTTATTACCTTCATTGTTTAAGAATTGAGTTAATTACATTTAAGCATATCAAATTACCATTTATATACTATAATTCAAATTAAGGGTATAATTATTGCTTCATTTATACTTGGCGTGATTTTAGGACCATATTTTTACTTTATTTTGTTTTCTTGCCTCTCTCTACTCCCACCCCCCACACCCGCATGATTTTCCTTCAGTTTTTCCCCCATTATCGTATAATCTCTTCTCACCACAATTACCATCTCTTTCTTCTACACTTAATTACCTTCAGTAGTATCCCTGCGATTTTTCAGAGATTTTTCAGTGTACCTCCGTCCAAAGTGGTGCCTAAAGGATTTGATGGGTTGGTCAAAATCAAGCCTTTGACTTTTATGTTTGATTTCTCGGCATTTTCATATGCTTCTTTCACAACTTTTGTAGTAATTTGAAAATTGTTGGAGCTGTCGCAAGGAATTGATTTATATTGAAATGAATCTTCAATTGAGAAGACAATAAAGTTGACAGTAGTAGTTTATTTGTAGAAATTTTATAGATGAAGAGTAAATTTTGTTGTCAATATATTATTTTTGACATAAGATTGTAGTTTAATTGTAGTATAAATGTAGTAATTTTGTAGATACTCTTAAAAATAATACAACTTTATACAATACTTAATTGATTAGTAGTTTATTTGTAGAAATTTTAACTACAAGATATCTACAAACTGAATACATTGAATTTTAATATTCCAATTCTCATTTTAATTGTAGCATAATTATCATTTTTGACATAATGGTAGAAGACTTGTAGAAATTTTAGTCTTCCCAATCTACAATTTATCTACCAACTATCTACAATTTATCTATATTTCTACAATTTATCTACACTTTATCTACAACTTATCTACAATTTCTGGAAATAAGTCTTCTTCTTCTTCGATGAGTTTCAATGTGAAATTCTGTCAAAATCAAGTCTAATCTTCACCAAAAGCCCTCAAAATTGAGATATAAACTCCTAAACATATTCCGAATTATTTACAACATCACCCAATCCAAACAAATAATAATTTTTGAAAACCCAAATTTGAATTCAAAGCTTTCAAGCTTTTTAATGGCTATCAATGGTGGAAAATACATAGAAGAACAGATTTTTTTCAACTTTGAAATCTCTTTCCGTTTTAAATTTCGTATTTACTGTTGACAGAATCCAACGCAGATTTGGTGCCTTCGTTTTAGCGCGTTTTAATGGTAAAATCTACCTATTTTTGGATTGGTATATAATTTGTAGTAAAAGTGTGGACTACACGGATAAATAACAAATTATGAACGTTTTTGTAATAAGGTTTGATATATCGCATAGATAGGTAAAAATCCCAAAGAAAAATTCTTGACAAGAAACAAGCATAAAATAGTGCGTTATATTAGAAATAACACTGAACAATCACTATTATCCTTAGACACGCGGTGGGTATCAAATTATTTACCTCAAAATATAGTAACAATTAAACTTGTAATGTGGTTATAAGAATATAAATCTAATTCAATGCCAATTTATATATAGCTAATTAAATAAAGGAATTAAGTGATTTAAATGGATCAAACCCGTGTAATTGCAAGTTATCGACCCCGATCTTGATTAGACTCGAGATTAAATACCAAGAATAGTTAGAGCGGCAATATCGGTATGAACAATAAAAACTATAAAGAGTCAAGAACGAATAAAAGAGTGTTTGCATTTCTCAGTAGAAGTGTAAGCAAGAACTCATGTATGATGATATAATTGTGTTCAACTCACAAATGAATTGTGTTCCTCTTTATATAGTAGAGAAGTCCTAAATAAGGCATGACTCTCATTTTGGAAGTAAAATACATGATTGCTATCACTAACCGTTAATGGTTCTATCGGTTTCGAGATTCTTGCCGGGATTGATGGCCGATAACGAATATTGTGTGATTCTGTTACTGCAACATTGATCTAGCCTGATCTCGGTTCCTCGATGTTCACGTTCCTCGAGCCTAAATTTCCTTCGATACAGGTTCATTCTCGAGACATACCCCGATCCCCTAGAATCGGATATCCTCAATTTTTACCGTATACATTAATGTACTTGAATTGTATGTGACAACTAATTTATTCATTTGTTATGTCACAAGTGACAACTAGCACCGCCAAAGTCTTTCAGGTCGCCAGTTCGAGCCTCCGCAGGGCCACTGGAGGCATTACAAACCGGTCGCGTCTCCAGGACTCCATAGAACTAACTGTGCACCCGCATTGAAACAGCGGGACCCGGTAGGTACAGCTAGTCGATGTCGCAAATTAATTTCCGAAAAGCAAGGTTAAAAAAAGAAACTAACACGGCTTACTTCCTCACACGCCACTGCTCATCATGGTTGCAAAATGTTCTTAGACAACATAATTTAATAGACATGCAGTGTCACGGGCCTACGTTTTCCCGGACGATAGCGGCACTAAAACGCCCGTGCGGCGCCAGCAGTCACCCCGCACTGCTGGCCAGCCTTACCTCAATCCCAGGTTTTCTAGCACGATCCTGTGCATGTGGGAGGACATGCCACGGAGGCATGCTCCAACTGTGCCGCCCGACCATATGTCAAGGCACGAAGCCCTGACTAGTTGTGGCGCTTCTCATCTTAGGATCACCTCCAAGCGCGCACCTGGGGTCGGCTAAGGACTTGCTGGTCCTTCGCCTTGACTGAGCATCGCTCTCGCATGCACAGCCTGATCCTCAAGCTTGACACTCGCCTCGTGCATCCGCACCTAGCTTGTGTTTCGCCCGAGTGGGACAACCTTCAGTCCTTGGCCCTCGTCGTATGCGCCTTTCATAGCATGCCTGTACTTGCCTCCGGTTTAAGAGCCCATACTCGCCTGCCTTTGGCATAGGCCAACATCACCCTCGCAACATACTTCCATCCGGTATAGTGCAGTGTCGCCCCACAGCTGCACGTCTAGGCCAACGGACCCTTGCTCGCTTAGCGGAACCCAAGCCAAGCTCACAAGTCGACACATGACTCCCCTAAGATCGGTGAATCAAGTGTCCAATCGGCACGGAGGTCTCCATCCAACACTTCGGCAGCCCGCGGGGCCTGGCCGTCCCACACGTTAAGCCTCTCGCGCCCGATTGATGCCCAACGCTAGCCCGAAGGCGTTGCGCCGTCCATAGAGTTCCCAATCTCGTATGGATACCTAAGACACTCCTTTGAGCTGTCTAGGCAGGCCCCTGAGGTTGCCCCCAGAGTGGCTCGTTCGGTGCGGCTCCGTAGATGCCCGCACAGGGGAGGCAGGTTGAGCTTGAAGACCTATACCCCCCTTATATATACTTAAAATAAAAAGTCCCAAGTTCCAGGAGTAGACATGTTTTCGCCAGAGAATCAGAATGGCTCCTGTTCACATCAATGACCAATTATTCAGCATATATAAGGGCACACTAGGAACAAGGCTAAGAGCCAAAGTTCCTATATTCCCAACTTAAGTTAGCACTTAGGACATGCAACTCAACATGTCAAGATTGTTGTTGCCTCATGCAACGTCCCTGCCTGATAATCCCGTTTTGCACACTGCCAGCACACGTCGCCCACGCGACTGGCACTTGTCTTGCAGCACTGTAGCTCGCAAGACGTAAGGCTGTCATGACCTCAAAATCTGAGGTGTGACAACTCTCCCACACTCATCATGTCATCGACCTCGATGACAACATCAATGCCTACGGCACCCGGAGTCTGCCCCCTCGGGGGTGACCATGGCTCCCTTAGTCCTTGTGGGTTGGACCTCCTCGAAGTCCTTTCTCAAAAGGAGTCGTGCCCCATGCACTTCTCCCCCAAGTATCTTCCAAGCGTGCCTTCTGCACTGCACCTCCTACCGGTGTTCGCTCGGAAAGTGCCTCCGCACTTGCACCCTCTGGTGACTAACTTTGTGGCGACTCACACTAGTCAACCACACCATGACCCTCACGGCCTTCATATCCGTCCGAATCTCCTTCCTCAATGGAAAGTGCAGCTCTCCAGTTCAACAACTTGAGTAGCTCGTGCTTTCGTGGCTTAACGGCACACCAAGCCCTCTTTGTGCACTTAGGCGGGGCTAACACAGTTCAATCATATGCATGGCCCTTTTCTCGCCCTCATTCTCATGGAAAGATCAACTTGCTTCCGGATTTGCAATCTATGCAATGTCGCCTTAGTGCAGGCGGGTTCTCCCACACTCAATGTGGAGAACACTTCTTCATGTACCTGTCCCACTTGGCATAACAGTTCGGCCTTTACGGAAACCCACGCTGCAATATGGCACTCTCGGCACTTGGCATAACAACTCGGCCTCTGGAAACCCATACTGCACATGACACCTTCGGCAACTCATCTGTTTCGTGCCCTTTGGCACTCATCAAGCTCTTTGGGATGTACTCTTGGTGAGTAACACATTCTCAAAGTCATGGCATCGCAACATTCAAGAACAAAGCTCTTTGTTTTCCAACTCGTCACTTCCTCAGCAAGTACCCAATGCTCCCGGTAGTACCTCGTACTCGCCCTATAGACAAGAACCCTCTTGGTCTTGCTAGCACGGCTTCCCGGTTCGGTGTGCCTCGCACATGGCTCGTCTCAACGGCCCCGATCATCCGGCGTACCCCTTTCCAGAAAGACACCTTCTAACTTGGAATCCCACTCAATTCTGAAGCTTCGCTTTCCTTCGACTTCGTATCCTCACCGTGGCAATTCAGCGCCATGCCTCCCCATAAAATGGTTTGGCTAATTTTCACAACCTTGGTGGCTCACTCCACCCCAGTGTGACATTCACACACACCCGCCTCGAAGCATGGACATCGGTCCTTCTTCGCGGTTGTTAAGGGACTCTCCTGCCATTCATCGCAACCCTTTAGATGGCTAGGTGACCTACTATCACCCATTGCACGGAAGACACCTTTGACAATTCTCAGTCCAAACAAGATGCTCCCAAAACCACATTCCAAAACATAGACGATGGCGGAAACAACGACTATGAAGTGGTCTGATCTGCTTTGATACCACGTGTCACGGGCCTACGTTTTCCCGGACGATAGCGGCACTAAAACGCCCGTGCGGCGCCAGCAGTCACCCCGCACTGCTGGCCAGCCTTACCTCAATCCCAGGTTTTCTAGCACGATCCTGTGCCTGTGGGAGGACATGCCACGGAGGCATGCTCCAACTGTGCCGCCTGACCATATGTCAAGGCACGAAGCCCTCACTAGTTGTGGCGCTTCTCATCTTAGGATCACCTCCAAGCGCGCACCTGGGGTCGGCTAAGGACTTGCTGGTCCTTTGCCTTGACTGAGCATCGCTCTCGCATGCACAGCCTGATCCTCAAGCTTGACACTCGCCTCGTGCATCCGCACCTAGCTTGTGTTTCGCCCGAGTGGGACAACCTTCAGTCCTTGGCCCTCGTCGTATGCGCCTTTCATAGCATGCCTGTACTTGCCTCCGGTTTAAGAGCCCATACTCGCCTGCCTTTGGCATAGGCCAACATCACCCTCGCAACATACTTCCATCCGGTATAGTGCAGTGTCGCCCCACAGCTGCACGTCTAGGCCAACGGACCCTTGCTCGCTTAGCGGAACCCAAGCCAAGCTCACAAGTCGACACATGACTCCCCTAAGATCGGTGAATCAAGTGTCCAATCGGCACGGAGGTCTCCATCCAACACTTCGGCAGCCCGCGGGGCCTGGCCGTCCCACACGTTAAGCCTCTCGCGCCCGATTGATGCCCAACGCTAGCCCGAAGGCGTTGCGCCGTCCATAGAGTTCCCAATCTCGTATGGATACCTAAGACACTCCTTTGAGCTGTCTAGGCAGGCCCCTGAGGTTGCCCCCAGAGTGGCTCATTCGGTGCGGCTCCGTAGATGCCCGCACAGGGGAGGCAGGTTGAGCTTGAAGACCTATACCCCCCTTATATATACTTAAAATAAAAAGTCCCAAGTTCCAGGAGTAGACATGTTTTCGCCAGAGAATCAGAATGGCTCCTGTTCACATCAATGACCAATTATTCAGCATATATAAGGGCACACTAGGAACAAGGCTAAGAGCCAAAGTTCCTATATTCCCAACTTAAGTTAGCACTTAGGACATGCAACTCAACATGTCAAGATTGTTGTTGCCTCATGCAACGTCCCTGCCTGATAATCCCGTTTTGCACACTGCCAGCACACGTCGCCCACGCGACTGGCACTCGTCTTGCAGCACTGTAGCTCGCAAGACGTAAGGCTGTCATGACCTCAAAATCTGAGGTGTGACATGCAGTCTTAATTAATTACATGTAATATTTCGCAGGTTTGACTGTAGACTAAACCCCACAAGCTGGGAAAAGTTTTGATTTGTTCAAATATATGTTGGCTTTTGCCTCTTTTGTTGTTGCGGTGGCAGTGTCTCGATCTCCTCACACTTCTAAGACACTACGGCAACCGACTTTATTAATAATGTTGCTCCTTAAGAGAATAGAATTATGAAAAACGTGGCTCCCATTTTGCTATCTTTAAGATGGTCAATATTCACTTCCCAAATTATTGGTAGAGAAGTGACAAGTTATTGTAAACTTGTCTTGCTCTAATTTGCTTAAAAAACAAACGAAATTCCGCTTTTTAAGATTATCTATTAAAGGCGAAGAATATCACTCTATCAAGAGTAAATAGTTACTCAATTATATGAAATTATCTGTTAAAATCATCTTTTTTGTTTGTAACCGCAAAATTATTTATCTATGAGGGTGTTTGGATGGGATTAAAAGTTGATTTGACCAGCTTTTAAATACTTTTTTTTTTATTTTTTGAAGTGTTTGACAATAAAAAAAAACTGCTTAAAAAAAGCTAAAAGGTGCTTAAAAAAGTCAAAAATAACAAGTTGGCTTACCCTAACTTTTTTTATTTTCGCTTAAAGCCATTTTAGTTTGACCAAAAAATTACTCTCTTGCCCTTATAAATTTTTATAATACGAAAATTACCCTCGTCTTTCCTCTTCATCTTCATTTTTTTAATACTAACGTTTTTATATTTTTTTTAATAAGAAAAAGTGCTTACCACCACTTGTTTGCCAAACACTTCAACAGTTTTTTTTAAGCTTAAGCACTTTTATCCAAACAAGTAACTGTTTATTTATAAAATAAGCTGCATCACTTAAAAGCTACTTTTAAGCACTTGTGCTTAAAAGCCACCTTTTTAAGTCAATCCAAACGGGCTCTATGTCTATAGCACTCAGAAGGTCATTCAACCAGATTTCTCAAACTTTTGAACCTATATTACCTTCTAAATTATCAAAGTTCTATTTTCTTTTACTTTTCTTTATTAACGTTTTTCATATTATAATTTTTTAAATTATAATATGGACTTACCAATAGAAAAAATAAATTTTATTTAAAAATTAAAAAACAAAAATAATATTTAAGCATATATAGTGTTAGAACAATAAAATATTAAGTATAGTAAAAAGTATAATTAGAACAATTTGTTCGTAATATTAATTTTGATATTAAAATAAAAAATTTAAAAATTTATTTGACAATAGAGAATAAAAGAAAATAAAAGTTGTGAAATATATATTAAAATGCACATAATATAAAAAAATTATTTGAAATAAAAGTATTTTTATAATATACACTATATGTTATTGAATATTATGCCCAATTATGTTATTATTATTATTTCGACATTATATATGGTAATAACTAATTTTTTTTTATTTTTATTTTTTATTTTATACATAACATATATTTTTCCTATAGGTAACTCAATAATGTAGATTAAAAAGAGAAAAAATTTACTATTTTAAAAGTAAAAAAAAAAAATTTGGAGGGTAAAACAGATTTTTGACAATCAAAAGTTAGAAAAATCTGATTGAGTGGTCTTCTGAGTGTTATAGACATGGTTAAGTAACTTTTCTGTTAGAAATAAAAGAAAGAGGACTTTACTAGATAATTTCGGATAATTGAATGATCATTTAAATAATGGACTCATCTATCTATAACGAGAGTAGAACTAACAATTATGGACGTATACTCCTCCTTTGTGACATTTTGAGCGTCTTTGAAAGAAAATGTCACAAGATACATAATTTTAAGTACAATTGGTCATATTTCAGTGATATGTAATTTTCAAATAATGGAAAATTTTAAAAGCCTATGTTCTGAAGACAGCCAAGTTAGCACAAGAAAGACAAGAAATTTTGTGATAAATTTGCAGTTCTTGTATAAGAATCTGCTGTATACTTCATGTTATTACTTTGCGGAAGACCACTCAAATGTCAACTGATATCAAATCTAAAATAGGAGGCTATAGATCATAGAACACAAAATGGCACCTTATTTTTTCTCAAACCATTCAGCAACTAAATAAAAGGCAGTTCGGTGCACTAAGCTCCCGCTATGCGCGGGGTCCAGGGAAGGATCGGACCACAAGAGTTTATCATATGCAGCCTTACCCTGCATTTCTGCAAAAGACTGTTTCCACGGCTCGAACCTGTGACCTCCTTCCTGGGTCACATGACAGTAACTTCACAAGTTACGTCAAGGCTCCCTTCCCATTCCGCAACTAAATAGGAAGGAGTGACAAAATGACAAGAAAACTAAAGGTCCACCAAGCTTGCTACTAAAACTAACAACTCTACTTCCATGCACAAGAAGCAACCAAATCTCTGTTCATCCAACCGAGGTACAAAGCTCCATCTCTTTCTTCAAGCCTATATTTGTCACAGTAGTTTTCTACCAATGCTTTGATAGTAGAATTCACCAATGAACTCAACGGATATGGGCTGAAACCAGCCATTCTAAACCGTGACTTCCACTTATCAAGAAGCTCATGCCGCTCCACCCTCTCAATTCCCTCGCAGGCGATGATGTTAACAATATCTTTTGCTAAACAATGCTGCTCAACATTGATGCGATCCTTATGCGCCCTTGAGAGAGTCGCATCAATTGATTCAAACATGGCAGTATAGTAATCTAACGTTTCAAGGAATCGAGGAAAGAAAGCTGCAGTATTTGTATTTGACTCCTGCTCAACAAGGGTAACCACCTTGGGATTCAAGCTCTTAACCAGACGTATCAGTCGATCCCGGTGATTTTCTGTGCTCACGCTTTCGTCTGGCATGTGATGCAACACAAATGCAAAATTTACTGCCAGTGCTTCGCCAGGTCGAATTCCAAGGTTTTGTAGCTGAACATCAGAAGCAGATATGGCAGCAGCATTAAACTCAAAAGGCACCTTGAAGGACTCAGCAAGCTTAGAAAGCCTCTTGCCCACAATATTAAGCCCTCCTCCACGCGCATACGCTGATTTGGAATCATCAATACCCGTTATGCGGATATGAGGTGGACCTCCAGGCCGAGCTGCAAAAGCTTGGATTAGAGTAACCCACTGACTTCCTTGAGAAATTTGGAAATCAATGATGTGAACTCTTTGTTCATCCTTCATTGCTTCTGCAATGGCACCATTTGCCGACATGTATCCAAATTTGAAGTAGGGGCAAACTTCATGAAGAATATGCATATATGAAAGCAGTTCAAAACTAGCTGGTTCTTTGCATCTTAGGGATTTGTATATGGAACTTCCCGATGCCGCTAACCTTGCTACAAGGCCTTCAAGGATGTATGCTCCGAGTCGCTGAATTGGTTCCCCTGACACTGACACCATTTGACGCAACTCTGATATCAACCACTGAGCTGAAAGCAAATCACCATCTGATTCTGCTTTTGCGCACGCAATGAGCACATGTTTCAAATCCCCTCTAGGTATCGCCTCCATCATTTGTCTCCAACAGTCAATTTCTGGGGAGGTCATACAGCTC
Organism: Nicotiana noctiflora; assembly: GCA_032618575.1. Classification (NCBI taxonomy): domain Eukaryota; kingdom Viridiplantae; phylum Streptophyta; class Magnoliopsida; order Solanales; family Solanaceae; genus Nicotiana; species Nicotiana noctiflora. The sequence goes on from JASVEL010001149.1 coordinate 117,692, forward strand.
GGCAGGGAATTATCACAACTATCCAGAACGTCTGAATTAGGTCCCAGCATTACAGTTTCCAATTCTTTTAGCTTGTGCTTGAAATCATTCACATCATCTGTAATGCATGATCCACTTACTGGGGAGTTGTAGTTAGTATCAGGCGAGTAATGTACATCAGATATGCATGACTGAGATTCTTGATGGGTAATCGGACTTCCATTTGGAGTGAAACTGACAGCTGATATTGAGTTTTGAACAGCATACTCGCCAGTAGGTGAGGATGACTCCATTGTGCAATACCAATCAGAATAAGTTTGAATGGAGTGATTACCTCCTTGGGTTCGATTAATACTGGTCATCTGCGTGTCTAACATTTGAAACTGAGGTAGATAGGATGCCTCCGTTTTTTGCACAGATTGATAAAGAGTATCTGACATGGCTGATCTTCTAAGTCGCTGTGAAGCTTGCATTGAAAAGATGCTAACTGCCACTTTTATAAATGATGTATCCAATCTTGCATCTGCTCACTTTAGATGTTTACTGCACACTACAAAGACCATTTATATAGCAAGGTTCTCCGGCTGCTGCAACAAGGGCCAGCGACACCAACCTCACAGACTGCAGAATTAGGAAGTGCAATTGAACCTACACATGTCAATTACTTGATACATCAAAGTAGCGAAAAAAAGAGAAAATATGAAGTCAGAGATAGAAACTTAAGTATAAAAATTCATAGACTTTTACTAAGTACATAACATCAGAAGGTTCGCAGGAAAACCATATTAATGCAAATAGAACGCCAAGAAACTAAAAATAATGAAAATTTGTAAAGCAATTAGCGCACACCAAGAAGAAAACATATGTGTTCACATCTAAAAGATAAACTACAATAAACTGTTTTAACTCCCATTAACATCAATTAGATTGCTTTATGTCCCCTATGCGATTATACTTATCTTTTACAACAAATTAACCAAAAAAAGTAAAATCCGGTGTACTAAGCTCCTTCCGGAAAAGGGCCGAACCACAAGGGCTTGTTGTACAAAGTCTTACCCTGCATTTCTGCAAAAGACTGTTTCCACAGTCCGAACCATGACTTCTTGATCACATTGCAAGAACTGTTTCCACGGTCCGAACCATGACTTCTTGATCACATGACAACAATTTTTCTAGTTACGGTAAGGCTCTCTTTCTATCCAAAAGTTATCTAATTCAGGGCTATAATCACTTGGTCCACAAACATTCTCCTAGTCTCAAAAACGCAGAAAGAAATATTACAACAGAGCATAAAAGAAACCACAAACACTTGGAATATTGCAAGAATGGACAACTTTAACGTTTCAATTGAAAATTCCTCAAATATAGCAAAATTCACTGCAAAATTGCATTTTTATCCAATTGCAGAAAGAAAAGAAGGGAAACTGAAATGGAACAACAAAGCACAGAAGCAGCCACAAAGATTCTGAATTGAAAATGCAAGAATGTAACTGCAGTTCAAATCAATTCAGTAGCTGGTACACTAACCTTAAACTGAAGAGTCCCAGGTTCTGTTTTGTTTTTTGTTTTGTTTTTTTTTTTCCCTTCGAAATGATCTTTTCTCTCCTTATTACAACTCAAAGAACTGTTGTAGAGAGAGAGAGAACGCACACAGGACCCTATGATACTATGAACTAACCCCTTCAGTGAATTCAAGTATTATAAATAGGTAAAAGTTAATAAAAAACCCTCAAAGTTATGAAATTTCACAAGAATACCACTAAGGTGTATTCTCTAATTACTAGTGGATAAATGACTCTTAATCAACAATTAGTGGGCAAGTTGATGAATAAAAAAACAAGTGAGCAACTGCTACTGAAAGGTGGATTTACCATTTGATTGGTACTACTTGCTCTTACTCAGTTAGTTGTATTTATAATTATTACTCAGGTTTAAATTCTGTAATTTTGAGTGTTTTTAGAGTCAAAACCAACTCAATTTATGGTGAGATTGGTTCGGATGTTGCCATAATTATAGATTTGAGTTATTGATTTATGAAAATTTGTCTTTTACCCATGTTTTATTATGAAATTTATTTATAGCCTTTCGTACTAGATTCTCGCATGGTATGGATCTTTTTTTTGTTTTTTTGCTTCATCTATTTCATTTTGCACCCATATAACTTGTGCTTTAAGTGAATTATTTATACTGAATCTTCAAAGTTAGTAAACCATATTATAGACAGTTTAAAGAAGACAAAAGTAGTAGTCGTCGCGATCGATATCGGACTCGGTTGGCCGTTTGCGTGACTCGGTTGAATTGGAAGCGATTGGTTCTGATTACTTGATTATGTATTATTGACTTCCGAAGGATTTATCGTAGTTATGACCATGGTGAGAACTGATAATTTTTTACAGGTATCGAAGCTATATTACGTGTGGTGGTATTCTCCTAGATTGAGTTAAATAAAAGATTCTTGGTTGATGAGGTGTTCAATTTACTTATGATTTAGAGTTGACTATGATATCAGACTCGGTTGGCCGTCTGCGTGACTCGGTTGAATTGGACGCGATTGGTTCTGATTACTTGATTATGTATTATTGACTTCCGAAGGATTTATCGTGGTTATGACCATGGTGGGAACTGATGATTTTTTACAGTTATCGAAGCTATATTACTTGTGGTGGTATTCTCCTAGATTGAGTTAAATAAAAGATTCTTGGTTGATAAGGTGTTCAATTTACTTATGGTTCAGAGTTGACTATGAGACGATCGTAGTGTTGCGAGTTAGCATGTTAGAGGTGATGCGCCAGGTGGGATTGAAAAGTTACATGTACAAGGTTGCGGTTAGTTTTGGATGGAAGGATATGAGTTTTTGATGCCACAACGATTTCAGGTGTTTAAGGTTTTGCTGGCACTATGTGTTTTTACAGGAGTGCCTGTTGGCAGGTACATTGTGTTTTAACTTACGGGTGCATTTTCGTAAGATGGTGTAGTCTGAGTTACGTGTTAGCCTTTTGAGTCGAGGTGTTGAAAATAGGAAGATTCTGGTATTCCTGAGGTACAGAGACTGGATGTTCTCGTTGGCAGACTATTCCTTGATTGCGAGCTGTGAAGAAATGTTGAGGATTGGATGATTGATAGTAGGTGTAAGGAAATAATGCTACGGACCTTTGGAGGGTTAATTAAATGTTAGGGGATGATCGGAAATTGGTTTGGGTTTAGCTTTTGAGCCTTTGTATCAGATCGGACTTGTTTGTTTTTATGCAGTTGTTATCACATCTATATCATATGGCGAAATGGATGTTATTCGCGCCTTGGTTTATGTTATATGTTTCTCTCTTATACTATGACGGATTGTGAGGGTTACATGATTCTCCGCACGTATATTGCGATTCAGTTTAGGCCTCGTGGCATTATGGGCGAGATAGCCATTGTGAGGTGGATTTGCTTATTTCACCATACTTATGCTTGTCTTTCTCAGTATTGTTTGTTCCTAATGATTTTCTCCACATTTACATTTTGTGCACTCTGTTGTGCTTGATGTTGATGCACATGTGATCAGTGAGCTCGATTAATATGGCTCAATAAGTACCCTATGTAGATCGATATGATGGGATCGTGTTGCACACTGCAATGATATAGTGATGAACTATGACTCCTTATTCTTGTTTCGTGTATTTTGCTTTCACCTTGTTAGAAATAGTTCATAGTAAAACGCAAAAATTTCCCTGTTGTTTAGCTTATTTAGTACTCTTTTTTATTTAGTTTTCTTACTGGTATCTATCATGTTTAGATTATTACTTGTTAGTATATGTAACCAGGTTGTGAGGGGCTCCATATGATTATTGTTGATAGTTGTTGGTGTGGCTACTTGTATTGGCTGAGATGAAGTTTCTAGACATGAGATTTGCGCTATTGTATTGGAATGAGGAAGATTTGAAAGAATAACACTATAGTTTGTTGAAGATTTGGACAATGGCTCTAGCCGGGCGAGTGAGTTTCATGGCTTATTGATCAGATGAGTGGTTAAACGGTTATGCGTGTTTCATTCATAATTGGTGGGGTATGAATGTTTGAACGAGGTTCTAATGATACACGATTTGCTACCGACACCAGATTTATTTTGGATTTGTTTTGGGTAGTAATAGTGGTCAGCAGTTCCTACTGTAAGTGTCGAAGTGATGGGGTATATCATATGATTACATCTTGGGTTAAGGTTGTAACTTGATACAGCTTGTTCAGACTTATACAGTATGTAGATGTGGGATTCGGGTCTTGCAATGAATTCTGGATGATAGAGATTGAGTTCTAAGGTTTCAGGACTAAGGTTGAAATAAGGATCTCTAATTGTGTTGTGTTGGCGAGCTTATGTGGAACAAGGTAATGTGGGATCACCCCCGGGCTTATGCATAGTATGGTCACAACGTGATTTGATAGCTTTGGAATGATTCCTGGCACGTTCAAGGATGAACGTGTGTTTAAGTAGAGGAGGATGTAACGACACAACTAGTCATTTTGAGAAACTGCACTTCACTCAGTGTTTTGAGGGCTCGAATATTTCCGCATGAAGTATTATGATTTGCGTATAATTGTTGGTATTGGTTTTCAAGTTATCTGGAATCGATTTGGAAGAATGAACTTCAAGATATAAGTTCTAAGTTGAAGGAATTGACAAAGTTTGACTTTTTAGCTTTTGACCTCGGAATGTAGTTTCGTCAGTTCAGTTAATTTTGTTGGTAATTTTGGACTTAGGAGCACGTTCAAATTGTAATTTGGAGGTTTGTAGTGGAATTACTCTTGAATTGGCGAAAGTTGGATTTTTGGGAAGTTTGACCGTGAGTGGACTTTTTGATATTGGGGTCGGATTTCGATTCTAGAAGTTGGAATAGGTCAGTAATGAAAAATGTGACATGTGTACAAAGTATGATGTCAATCAAAGGTGAAGTGGTAGGTTTCAGCATCGGTTGTAGAAGTTGAAGTTTCAAAGTTCATTGATTTTGACTTGAGGTGTGATTCGTTATTTCGAGGTTGTTATACGTGATTTGAAGCTTTGAGTAGGTTCGTTTCATCATGTAGAACTTGTTTGCAAAATTTGGAGCCCTTCGAAGTTGATTTGATATGGTTCAGACGCTCTGTTGCGATTCTAGAAGTTCTTGAACTTTAGTTTATCTTAATGTATTTTGGCGTCCGATTCATGGGTTTATAAGTTATTTTGCTGATTTGAGTGCGCGAGCAAGTTTGTGTTGTATTTTAAGACTTATGCGCATATTTGTTTAGAGCCCCGAGGGCTCAGGTGAGTTTCAGATCTGTTTCAGAATTATTTTCTCATAATGTTTGATTGTTGGTGCTGGTATAATTGCATATGCGATGTTTTTATTGCAAATGTGATAGCTGCAATTGCGAAGCAGCCATAACATTCGCGAAGCCTGGGCTGCTGGGCAAAATTCGCATTTGCAATGTGCCTTGCCAAATTTGCAAGAGTTAGTCATCGCATTTGCGAATTTCTGGTCGCAACTACGACCTTGACATGAATCCTCCTGGTTCGATTTCTCATATTTGTTGCAAATGGGGCATCTACAACCTGCTAAGTGCTGAGAATTTTGAGTCTTAGCTTCATTTTCATGTATTTGGAACCCTAGCTTCGATGAGAGGCAGTTTTTGTGAAGGGATTTTCTACCAAATCATTGGGTAAGTATCTTTAACCATTTCTCAACTATATTTCATGATTCTATATAAGATTTAACATCAAATTCATGAGAAATCTATGAAAATTTTTGGGGATTTTGTAAAAGTTTTGAAGAAAAAAAATTAAGGTTTAAGAGTCTAATAGGACTCGAATTTAAAAACAAACATATATTTGGACTCGTGAAGCCATGGGTAGTCAAGACCTATCCTTGGACCCGTGCTTTGACCGAGCGGGCACGAGGTATAACTTTTGTCGGCTTTTCTGAATTGAATAAAATCATAGCTATATTAATTAAAAAATTTCTCTTGCATTGTATGATGTATTCAAAAGTCGTCGTTGGCTAGATTAAGTCGAGTAGAGGCGAATTTGTAGAGGAAAAGGCTAAGTTTAGTGTAAGTTAGTCGAATCGAGGTAATTTATTTGCATAACTTTGTTGAGTGAATTTTTCCTCTCATTTGTCATTATTTTTTACATGTGGGGTTAATACATATATGAGGTGACGAACGTATATATATGTGCCAGGGCTAATCATACTCGGGGGTTGGATTATTTTTTATTTATATGTGTATAATTTTGTGACCTCCTGCTTTATGCCTTACTTGACTCTTAGATATTAAGAACATAATATTAAATGATTGAAATCAAGGCTTAGCTTATTATAACTTGATCCAACTTGACGAAAATTTTGAGAATACATTGATGTTGTCTAATTCGGTCATCTCTATGCAAAATCCTATGGCTGATATTCTTGAGAAACTAGAATCTATACTTGAGTTGTGGATCATTTGTGATATTTGTGGAAGTATTTGAACACTACGGTTCTTGAGAGTTGTTGAATCATTGTTGACTTGGAAAGTTGTGATTGGGACTTGTTTGGAATATCCATTAAAACACTCTCCTTGATGTCATTTATGATTCCTGCCTTATTTATCAATGATATACATATGCATGGTAAGGAAGAGTGTAAAGCATGAAGGTGATCTCATGCCATTATTTATATATTATCATGTGAGGGAGAGTATAAAGCTCGAAGGGTAAATCCGTGCCATATTATTGAGAGTAAAAGCACGAAGAGTGATGTTGTGCCATATATTGAGAGTAAAAGCACGAAGGGTGATGTTGTGCCATATCATTTGAGAGTCGTTCCATTTCACTTATATTGTTATGCTTGTATGTTTTCGTGAGGTCATTGCCCAGTTGGTGTTTCCGTGCAAGCATAGATGAGGGACATGCATTATGTTTGATATCAGTCTTCCGTATATTCGTTCATGACTTTACCTTGAACTGTTATTGTCATAATTATAGATCCGTATATCGTACGTACATTTGGAAGGATGAGTTGAACGCATGAAGTCGTGCTAATTGATTTATCACATAAATAATTTATATATGGTGAGGAAGAGATTGAAGCACGAAGGGTGTTACTGTTCGCATTTGACTTGATATCTTAGATACGCTTCTCATACTAGGAAAGATTGTAAATTTTCTGTTGTTATTCCTTCTACTAATTGTTGACTGTCTCAGAGTTGTATACGGTACTTTTGTCTGTTATGTTTCTGAACTGCCTATACTGTTAGTCTAATGTACATGTTATAAGAATAAACATCTTTTAAGTAAAAGCTTCATCACTACTTCGACGAGGTTAGACAAAATACTAAGCAGTACATGGGGTCGATTTGTAACGACCCGGCCCGTCGTTACGGAAATTACCACCCCGTTATGTTGAAATTGTATGTTTTATGCTTTATTATCAGTGTTAAAGTCTATCGGGTGAGTTAGGAGTGATTTGGATTGGAAATGAGGCATATAGCCTTTGTGAAGGGAACTTGAATAAGGAAAGTCAACCCGTAGTTGACTATTTGGTTAGAAGGTTCGGAATCGAATTCTGATGATTCGGTTAGTTCCGGGAGGTGATTTGTGACTTAGGGGAGCGATCGGAATTGAATTTGGAGGCCCGGTGTAGAAATAGGCTTGAATTGGCTAAGGTTGAATTTTGGCGAAATCCGAACGGTAGGTGAGATTTTGATCCGGGGGTCGGAATGGAATTCCGAAAGTTGCAGTAGCTTCGTTAGGTGATTTTGGATGTGCCTGCAAAATTTCAGGTCATTCGGACATCGTTTGATCAGGTTTTTGATTGAATGCGTAATTCGGAAAGTTTTAAGGAATTTAGGCTTGAATCCGTGTGTAATTGGTGATTTTGATGTTTAGGATGGTGTTTTTATGATTAGAACAAGTTTGAAACGTGTTATGGGGTATGTTGGTGGTTTTCGTTGGGGTCCCGGGGGCCTCGGGTTGATTTCGGGGGTCCAAACGGACCATTTCTTCTATTTTTGAACTGCTGTTGGCTGCTGGTTTTGTTGCAGACGGATGCTCTACGCGATCGCATAGGGTCATTGCGATCGCATAGAAGGATGGAAGTGAGCCCCGAGTTGTTCTATGCGATCGCGTAATAGGAGATGCGATCGCATAGGTATGGAAACTGGCACTATGCGATCGCAGGGTCATTTGTGCGATCGCATAGAAGAGATTGGAGGGGTGAGAAAAATGTTCTATGCGATCGCATAGCAAGGGGTGCGATCGCATAGGTTTGTCAGACTGTGCATTGCGATCGCATAGCGGAGAGGTAGTGCGATCGCATAGACTTAATTATTTCGGGCTATCATTTGTTCTACGCGATCGCAAGGATGGGATGCGATCGCATAGTGTAAACGGCCGAGGCAGTGAATTAAAACCAGAAACATTTCACATACGGGTTCATTAACCCAAAACTCCATTTTTGAGTTCCAAGAGGAGAAATTGACGGGAGATTGCTGGGAAATCATCGGGGTTTCGTTGGAGGTAAGTTTTGTGGCTTAATTACATCATTTTAACATGAAATCCTTGGTTAATTCTCTGTAAATGGGAGATTAAATGTGGGTTTGAGCCCTAAGCCTAAATTGAAGAAAAACACCGTTTTGAACGGGCAAATGGAGTCCGATTTTGGTAAAATTGATATGCTTAGACTCGTATTGAGACGAGGGTTCCGGAAATGTGAATTTCGTAAATTTTCGGAATGTGGGCCGGGGCTCGGGTTTTGACAACTTTGGGAATTTTGATGTAAATTGAGTTGTATTGATTGGGTGTCGTCCCATTGGCCTAAATTGTTGTATTTTTACTGTATTTGATCAGATTCTACGCGTGCGGAGCTTGATTCTCGTGGCAAGGGCATTGCGGAGTAGTCGTCGCGCCGTATTGAGGTGAGTAATAGATGTGGGTGATGACCAGCGGGTTCGAAACCCCGTATACCACTTTGTGACGCTGTATAGCGGCGAGACACGCACACTCTTGAGAGTGCGGGGTCGATCATGAACTGGAGACTATATATTAGTCCGACCTGTTGATACTGTATTATTGGCTATTCTAGAGCCGTCGAACCTCCTTCTCGGATGGTTGCATATATATATATATATTGTGATAATGGCCACTCTTGAGCCGAGGAACCCCTTCTTGGGCGGTTGAGTATACATGTGGGCCGTGAGCCAGTTATTGGATCCCGCGAGGATTGTTATCATTGTCTTATCACATAGACATGCTAGTTTACTACTAGTCCGCAGCTATTTTTGTTATTATGCTAATTCCAATCTCTGGAACTTGATATTATTGTTTTCCAACTGAAAAATGATAAAAGAGTTTTCAAAAACTACTTTTGAGCCTGCGAGGCTGTATCTGCATATTAGCTGACTAGTAGTGGATCGGGCTGCACGCCGCAACGAGATATATGTTGGATCGGATTGCACGCCGCAGGAATATCTCTATGAGATGTGCTTGGGCTGTAGGAGCCCCTCCGGAGTCTGAACCCCCACAGTGAGCACGGGTACCCAAAATTGGAGTCGTGCTACACGCCGTAGCGGTCATATCATGCATTGCATTGCATTTAGCTACATCTGCTAGCTGTTATGCTATTTATTGGTAATTGTTGGAACAGGTACAGTGAAGATTGATTCTATGACAAGGTAGCTGATTATAGCTTTACATAGTGCTTTATTGCGGATTTCTTATCTGCGCTGTCTTACCCTTGTTTATTACCACTGAGTCTGGCAGTACTCATTTTACTCCCTGCACCTTGTGTGCAGATCCAGGTACCTCTCAGCAGTGATCCAGTAGCTGTGCGAGGCGACGTTTGTGGATATTCGAGGTGGCTGCAGAGTCCGCAGGACCCGATATTCCTTCCTACTGTCTTTTGATTTTGTATTGACATTTCTTTCCGCACTTGGTATCTTGTAAACCTTTATACACTCATGTTCAGTAGAGGCTCATGACTCTTGACCCTTCGGTCTATGGGAGTTAGTATATTTTGGGACTTGGTTTCCCCGCTGTTGTATTATTGTTTCATATTTTGAAATGCTTAAATGGGTTAAAGAGAGCTTCTAGCTCCGTTGTTGATATTGATTGGTCAGGCTGGCTTAGCAATGTGCTGGGTGCCATCACGACCAGATTTGGGGTCGTGACAAGTTGGTATCAGAGCCTAGGTTTACTAGGCCTCATGAGTCTTGAGCCGGTTAGTTAAGTCTTGTGGATCGGTACGGGGACGCCTGTACTTATCCTCGGGAGGCTGCGAACCTTTAGGAAACACTTCACATTTCTTGGAATTCTTATCGTGCGCACTTGATTCAGCTTGAGAGATAATTTTTGAAATTCCTTCCACACGTCTGTGTACGCATCGAGCGCTCAGTAATGTAATTGCCTTATGGCTTGTGATTTCCCCGAACGAGAGGCAAGATATAATCTCTGTGAGATCATGTTGGGCCAGTCGGAAAGACTTGAGGCTGGACCTTGTTTATGACTTGAGCATCGAGGTGCTGATTTTGTGAGTGGTGGCGATAGATAATGTATTGAGGGTTTGAAACCCCGTATTTGCACTATACAGTGTTGTCCTGAGATGGAACACGCGTCATGTGACGAGTGTGGTGGTATTATGACTGGGGATTTGGACTTGATCCTTCCCGATTGATAGATTACTGTGTATAATGACTGAGACCGGCTTATATCGATGTATTTGGGCTAGTAGCCGTGTTTGGGGCCTTGTGCCGATCTGTAGAGTATTAGGGAGGCTTACTAATGGATGAGCTGTTAATTGTTCGACTCTTATCTAATTTGTTGTGTAGCCCCGAGCTATGGGCATGGTGAATAATTATCATATCTCGTAATTGGAAGGTAAAGTGCCTTAGGTGTAGTGGAACGAGTTTAAACTCAGGAAGACTAAAGTGATTTTGCTATGTGTATCCTGGTGGAAGGTATTGTGATGAAATGCTAAATTAAGAAGAAGTAGGAGGGTTGATCCTCATGTGTAATTGAAAGGTATTTGATATGTGTTATGATTCGAGCAGGTACAACGCAGGTTCAAGTATAAATTGTGATAATATAATTCGTATAGTATTGAGATTTAATATTGTTGAAATACATTGTGATATCTTGTTGAGTTGTGGGTGTATTGTTAGAATGGTTTGGTGATTCTCTGGTAGGTGGATAGGCCAATTTACAAAGGGAACTCTGCCGAATGTTTTTTTGGAAAATTTGGGACTTAGAAAAGCTTTTTGTCACCTAAAGAGTGGGCGTAACTGTTGTGTGTGAATGAATGCAAGAATTGCAAAAGAATTAATATTTATGATGATTCGAACCTCCGCTGAAGCTTGTAAATGACTTGAGTTTAATCTAACTAGAACTTTGTTGCATCTTTTGAGTAAGAAGGCTATGAGTGGCTAAAAGTGCTTTGATGTATGACTCCGAGCTAAGTTGGGGAGGTTGTTATTGATCAACTGATTGCACTGTCGTGTGCTGTGTTGGCTCTGTCTCTAGGTATGTTGGAAAATTTTGATAAAGGTTATGGTGCTTCGTAGATATGAAGAAATACTAGGATGTTGTGAACTTATGTTGGTGAAGAATGTTCGGTGTATAGAAAAGAAAGATAGCTAATTGTATCGGTATGTAATCATGTTTTGCGGTGTCAAAGTTCTAGGAAGGAACGAGTGGTTATGTTCAATAAGACAGTTGAATTACAACTGAATAAGGGTAAATGATGCCCGAGAATAGTCCTGTGGTGTTCCAGATTTTGCTTGTAACGAATGCATTAAGATTATGTATGTGGCTAAAGATGGTGTTTTCGTTAGAAGGGATCAAGACTTGTTCTATGTTATGTGAATGATGGGATTCTATGTCTCCGTATTGGAAGGTAATAATACTAATTCAAAAATCGCATGAAGTTCTTCAAAACAAGTATTGTAGAATGTGGTACTCCTGGGAAACATTGAGAGTGGCCTATGGGTTTTAGACCGTGTGGTCTTATGTACGTGTCTCGTGTGGTAACATGAGTTGAGTTATGGTAGTGCTACAGTAAAGGCTAATACTAAGTTAAGGATGGTTCAGAAAAGAAATTAAGTAAATGGAGCAACATGTTAATAAACCGAAGCGGTATGATAAGGAATACGATTAATTATTGGTATGTGAGTGAAGTAATGAGTCTTGTAGATATTGTGCAATAAAGCTTTCGAGTGTTGACAATTGTGTAACTCGATATGGGTATAATATGTGTATAAGGACTCAGTCCTGGCAGTTTAACTTATGCAATGTGATTGGTAGAAAGAGTTTATGATGTGTTTTAATGTGGTTTGAAAAATAAGTGTATTTCCTGTTGGTATGCAAAGCTTGGAATGTGTAATGAGTTTTCTCTATATGAGATCATAAAAGTCCTTGACTAGTTGAGTGCGTCCATGTTTGCGGCGTAGGAAAGGGATAAGAATTTCCATGTTATCTTAGTATGGTATACGCGATGTGTTATGGAAAGTTGATAATGGTGTATTCTAGGTTTTGAGATCAGTTCATAATATATGGGGAGTCATTAAACTTATTGAGCAGCGCGGACAGCTGCAGGTGATTTAAGAATCGATCTTTCTGGTGATCTAAGGAAATGGTACTGCTATTCTAGTAATTTGGCAGGGTATATGGTGCAAAGGGACAAGGTAATGTAAACTGATAATATCTAGGGGTATAGTGGTGTTCGCTTGTCGGATCGGCTGTGATGATCGAATTGTTGATGGCATAGTGAAATTTTCGAATGGCTTTCGAGGTATGAATAGATGCTTGATGTGTGTTATGTAATCGTACGGTGGAGTGTGGGATCAGGCATAGTGATCCATATGTAATACATGTGTTAGAGTCTGGAAGTTCTCGTAATCCGCCTATGCAGTGGTTGTATATCGTGTGTATTAGCACCGTTTAGCTCTTAGCTTGATATGATGAATTTGAGTTATGATACCTTATTTCAGACTGGTTGACATAAGCCAGGTCGTCTAGACTAATGTGATATGGGCTATGTCGGAAAATGGCACAAATTGCGTAGCAGAGAACATCAGAGTATGCTCCAACAGAGTAGTTGTACACGGGACCAGCGGACGGCTGGTAGGCATTGCTTTGTCAGTTGGACCTTAGTGGCGGATGTTAGTGTAGAAGTATCTACCATTGATTCAGTTCCAGTATTGAGAAACGTTGTCAGATGCGTTTCATGTGGCCAAACTTGAGGCGATATATGTTTATTATGATGAGCAACTTGACTCGACGCGTATTCATTTGACGAGGGTTACTTGGATCGGGTGGCACGCCGCCACGGGTATGTCATTGGATCGGGTTGCACGCCGCAACAGAATATTGTGAAAATATAGCTAGTTATATGCTACCTGGTATACAATACCTCCTGGCTTCTGAGGAAGAGTCTGTATTGAGTATCGCTTGGCGAATGGCACATCGGTTGTGTTCTTTCAGGATTTGATAGCATACGTTAATTGTTTCACCGTGGGTGAGGTTGATTGCTTGGGTTCAGACCTAAATATGTGCGTGGCTGATCGTTTTGAGCTTAGTGGCTTGAGGTGCTTCATGAGTAATAACGTTGGGATAGAATCACGAATCGTGGCAAGGCCACGTGATGTTATGACCTCTCGAGGAGGATTCGGGTACTCTATTTCTATAATGCGAGACGCGATCTCAGTTCTATATTATGATGGCACAGAGGGATTAAATTGCAGCTCTATTTGCTGGAGACAGTTGTCATGAATTGAGTTGTCATGATTCGAGTGTGTGCATACGTTTCTATTGGAGCCTATGTTGTGCTCGTCGTGGCTTAGGCCGGTGTTGAGGTGTTTATCACCAGTGTGGTGTGTTATAATTGAAATGACCGTTGGAGTCATTAATGAATACGAGCATATTGGATCTTAGCTTGTTAGAAAGGTAGAAACCGAGGTTTGGCTCCGAAACCTATCGTGATATGAGTTTTAAAAAGGAAAATAGATTCACGAATGGTTAACCCGAGAGATGGGCTCGGTATATCGCGTGCTTCAGCTGCCGTGGGCAGGATATGGAGGTGTTGGAATAAGACTCTATCTAATGAAAGAGGTTTTCAGCTAGTATTTGGTGATTGTGGCCAATTGTTGTGATTAGAGACTATCGTCTCGAGTGATTGGGTTGTGTGATACATCATATGATCTCACCCGGAGTGGTGAGTATGGCTTATTGCAGTGGATTCTAGTGTATCCTGAGTACAGGAATGGGATTAGCAATTGGTATATGATTTCAGAAAGTACAATGTGATATATGGTTCAGATGGGCTGTGAAATTTTGACTATATGGTGTTTTCGGACTTGCGTGAGATAAGGTGACGTATGATCGCCCGAATATATGCTGGGTAAGGTCATTCAGCTATTGAGTTGCTTCTAGTACCACTCTGGTACGCTCGAGGACGAGCGTTTGTTTAAGTTAGGGAGAATGTAACGACCCGGCCCGTCGTTACGGGAATTACCACCCCGTTATGTTGAAATTGTATGTTTTATGCTTTATTATCAGTGTTAAAGTCTATCGGGTGAGTTAGGAGTGATTTGGATTGGAAATGAGGCATATAGCCTTTGTGAAGGGAACTTGAATAAGGAAAGTCAACCCGGAGTTGACTATTTGGTTAGAGGGCTCGGAATCGAATTCTGATGATTCGGTTAGTTCCGGGAGGTGATTTGTGACTTAGGGGAGCGATCGGAATTGAATTTGGAGGCCCGGTGTAGAAATAGGCTTGAATTGGCTAAGGTTGAATTTTGGCGAAATCCGAACGGTAGGTGAGATTTTGATCCGGGGTCGGAATGGAATTCCGACAGTTGCAGTAGCTTCGTTAGGTGATTTTGGATGTGCCTGCAAAATTTCAGGTCATTCGGACATCGTTTGATCAGGTTTTTGATTGAATGCGTAATTCGGAAAGTTTTAAGGAATTTAGGCTTGAATCCGTGTGTAATTGGTGATTTTGATGTTTAGGATGGTGTTTTTATGATTAGAACAAGTTTGAAACGTGTTATGGGGTATGTTGGTGGTTTTCGTTGGGGTCCCGGGGGCCTCGGGTTGATTTCGGGGGTCCAAACGGACCATTTCTTCTATTTTTGAACTGCTGTTGGCTGCTGGTTTTGTTGCAGACGGATGCTCTATGCGATCGCATAGGGTCATTGCGATCGCATAGAAGGATGGAAGTGAGCCCCGGAGTTGTTCTATGCGATCGCGTAATAGGAGATGCGATCGCATAGGTATGGAACCTGGCACTCTGCGATCGCAGGGTCACTGGTGCGATCGCATAGGGTAAAATGATCCGGGGTGCCTAAGAAGCTTATTGTTCTATGCGATCGCGTGGTCGGTCTGCGATCGCATAGTAGTAATTTGGAGCCTGGGTGAGATGTTCTATGCGATCGCGGAGAGGTAGTGCGATCGCATAGCCTTAATTATTTCGAGCTATCATTTGTTCTACGCGATCGCAAGGATGGGATGCGATCGCATAGTGTAAACGGCCGAGGCAGTGAATTAAAACCAGAAACATTTCACATACGGGTTCATTAACCCAAAACTCCATTTTTGAGTTCCAAGAGGAGAAATTGACGGGAGATTGCTGGGAAATCATCGGGGTTTCGTTGGAGGTAAGTTTTGTGGCTTAATTACATCATTTTAACATGAAATCCTTGGTTAATTCTCTGTAAATGGGAGATTAAATGTGGGTTTGAGCCCTAAGCCTAAATAGAAGAAAAACACCGATTTGAGTGGGCAAACGGAGTCCGATTTTGGTAAATTTTATATGTATGGACTCGTGGCGAGACGAGGGTTCCAGAAATGTGAATTTCGTAAATTTTTGGAATGTGGGCCCGGGGCTCGGGTTTTGACAACTTTGGGAATTTTGATGTAAATTGAGTTGTATTGATTGGGTGTCGTCCCATTGGCCTAAATTGTTGTATTTTTACTGTACTTGATCAGATTCTACGCGTGCGGAGCTTGATTCTCGTGGCAAGGGCATTGCGGAGTAGTCGTCGCGCCGTATTGAGGTGAGTAATAGATGTGGGTGATGACCAGCGGGTTCGAAACCCCGGTATACCACTTTGTGACGTTGTATAGCGGCGAGACACGCACACTCTTGAGAGTGCGGGGTCGATCATGAACCGGAGACTATATATTAGTCCGACCTGTTGATACTGTATTATTGGCTATTCTCGAGCCGTTGAACCCCCTTCTTGGGCGGTTGAGTATACTTGTGGGCCGTGAGCCAGTTATTGGACACTCTTGAGCCGAGGAACCCCCTTCTTGGGCGGTTGAGTATACATGTGGGCCGTGAGCCAGTTATTGGATCCCGCGAGGATCGTTATCATTGTCTTATCACATAGACATGCTAGTTTACTACTAGTCCGCGGCTATTTTTGTTATTATGCTAATTCCAATCTCTGGAACTTGATATTACCGTTTTCCAACTGAAAAATGATAAAAAGAGTTTTCAAAAACTACTTTTGAGCCTCGCGAGGCTGTATCTGCATATTAGCTGACTAGTAGTGGATCGGGCTGCACGCCGCAGCGAGATATATGTTGGATCTGACTGCACGCCGCAGGAATATCTCTATGAGATGTGCTTGGGCTGTAGGAGCCCCTCCGGAGTCCGAACCCCCACAGCGAGCACGGGTACCCAAAATTGGAGTCGGGCTACGCGCCGTAACGGTCATATCATGCATTGCATTGCATTTAGCTACATCTGCTAGCTGTTATGCTATTTATTGGTAATTGTTGGAACAGGTACAGTGAAGATTGATTCTATGACAGAGTAGCTGATTATAGCTTTACATAGTGCTTTATTGCGGATTTCTTATCTGCGCTGTCTTACCCTTGTTTATTACCACTGAGTCTGGCAGTACTCATTTTACTCCTGCACCTTGTGTGCAGATCCAGGTACCTCTCAGCAGTGATCCAGTAGCTGTGCGAGGCGACGTTTGTGGATATTCGAGGTAGCCTGCAGAGTCCGCAGGACCCGATATTCCTTCCTACTGTCTTTTGATTTTGTATTGACATTCTTTCCGCACTTGGTATCTTGTAAACCTTTATACACTCATGTTCAGTAGAGGCTCATGACTCTTGACCCTTCGGTCTATGGGAGTTAGTATATTTTGGGACTTGGTTTCCCCGCTGTTGTACTATTGTTTCATATTTTGAAATGCTTAAATGGGTTAAAGAGAGCTTCTAGCTCCGTTGTTGATATTGATTGGTCAGGCTGGCTTAGCAATGTGCTGGGCGCCATCACGACATGATTTGGGGTCGTGACACGATTGTACTACTATTAAACTTCTGTACTATGTATACAATTTTTTGGAGCGGAGCTGCTAGTGACGTCGGGTGCTGATTCGGAAGATGTTCGTGCGTTTCGGATAGAGATGCCACATGTCCTTGGTAGCTTAGGTTGTTGCTAATCTATTTATGTAACTTACAAGCATAACGTGTATTTGTTTGTATCAATTATGAAATTCCAAGTCTTGGAAACTCGTAATTCGTACTACTAGATCTTGAATAAATTCGTAAATGTTCAGTTATCTATTTTGTATTCTCTTATAATCTCTGTTGAGATGTATTTTTTGTTAGTTGACTTACCTTATGAATTGTGGATTTTGGATCGTGACGCCAGAAAATAAAATATTATATAAAAGACATGATACATCACTATAATTAACTTGCCATTGTAATGTCAATTTCGATAATGCTATTGTAAAATTTTACAAGTTGGCTTGTATATCATTTGAGATGGCAACAAGAAACTTTAAAAGTAGACAGGGATCAAACTTTCTTTTCTAAATTAATATATTGGGACACAGTTTAAAGATTATGGACCAAGTTTCTTTTAAAAAAACTTAAAGAATAGTTATTCTCACTTTTTCTCACATGTTTCATTAAAGAGGAGTGAATCTTACGGAAAAGTTGACTAGTTTATAGCACCACTAGTGTTTTTTTTGTTGCTTAAAATAGCACCACTAGTTTGGATTGTTTAACATACACATTGTAGCAATATACCCATGGCAAAAATCGAATTGAGAGGTCCGAGGTGCCCTTTTGGATTCAAAAAATCTATTTTTTATATAGAGTGTCTATTACTAATATTTTACTATTTTCTAAAGATATATATATATATATTATATATATATATATATATGAAATTTTTGCCGAAATTTACGGGTATTGATAATCTTCTCGATATGACATAGGTCTGCCTCTGAATATGCACACAAATTGTATTAAGATCGTAACTGTAACATCTATCAATCTTTCTTAAATAACAAGAAAAACTTTAGGGTTTATTTCAACTAGCAAGTGACGCAGCATATTTCAAAGTATTTGATAAGCTAAAGCAAACCATTAATACAATTAAAGGCCAACACAACAATAGAACACTGACTGTCCGAGTGTGGCAAATCCAAATTTTAGCACGTGTACAATTTATATGTCTTACTTCTTTAGCCTAACACTATAAATATCATATTTACTTATTTTTTAAAAATAATTTAACTTTAAACTTCTCATCTTATCTCTAATGAGATAATTTATAGTCATACAAATATTTATTACTTATTTAAGATAACATATAGCTATTTGGTAGGGGCAGGGGCGAAGGCACATGATGTAAAGGGTGGTCAACTGACAACTCTTCGTCAGAAAATTATACTGCGTATATAGGTAAAATATTAGGTTTTAGAGATATATAACATATATTGAACACTCTTTGTCGGAGAATTTTCTTCACTTCTTTTTAGTTTGAACACCCTTAATAAAATTTTTGGCTTCGCCACTGGGTAGGGGATCCCCTCACGGCTAGTTATTCTGTTGGAATAAATATTTTGGATCACATGGCACGTTTCATTTATATCTGTTCTTGTTTTGTTTATTCGCACGTGAAAATAGATCAACTAACTAACGGTTAAAGTTAGTCGAAGCATTGAATGAATAGAGGTAGCCTTTAGAAAGCCTTAAATGAACATTATTTACTATTCCTACTTAGTTATTAATTAGCAGCCCTAAGCTTTGAATGAACAGAATAGAACAGTACGTAATACCAAACCAAGTTAGGTAATTAACAGTATGGTTCTTCTTTGGTTCGCAGGGTGGAGCTTATTGTTTTGGTATATATGGAGTGAGACTTGTCCAAAACCTAATAAGCTACACATCTCCTATTGGTTCGTCATGCAAATTATGTCCTTATTGGTTCGTGGTGCAAATTAAGTGCAAACCCTACTACTATTGATCATGACCACATTTTCTAAGTTTAATTTGTCAAAGGAAAAAAAAAAAGAGGTGAAAATTCTCATTTTGTTCCTACATGCAACGCAAGGAAGTGCCACGGCAAGAAACTCGGCAAACACCTACCAAGTTCGACCGACCAATTTTAAGAAACTGATCAAAGTTGGTCGGTATTTTAAAATATTTTATTTTTAAATTTTTTTACGAAACCGACCAACTTTGGTCGGTTTTCTTTGACGCAAAAATACTGGAAACTATTTTTGAGTTTCACTAAATTTATTAATCAAGAAACCAACCAACTTTGATCGGTTTTTCATTTAAAATAAATTAAAATTAATATTTAAAAACCCAATCAAAATTGGTCGGTTATTCGAACGCTCATTTTAAAAAATCGACCAACTTTGATTCGTAATTTTACTTTTTAATAACAAAATCGACCAAACTTTGGTTGGTTATTTTTCTGGAAAATATAATTAAAGAGTATAAATCAAATAAAAGATACTCTCAAAATAAAATGCACCAATAGTCCAGTGGTAGAATATTATCGTGCCACGGTACAACCCTGATTCGATTTTCATATGGTGTATTTTTAATACTGGACAATATTTTCTTTTTTTGGATTTTAATTGACCGATCAAATATGATCAATTTTTTTGCACCAGTTTGCTCAGATTTCTGGTAGTGAATTTGTACAAACACATCCAAGTGGGATTACGACACAGCTTTAAACCAAGTTGGTAGCCACATAAATTACTCCATGAGTTACTTGTCTGTGTAATGATTACCAATCCCTTTTGCCCTTATGATGGTCACTTTAGCCAATCTTAACATGACAGATAAAAGATAAAACCATAATTTGGTATTTGAACCCCTAAACCAACTTATTATGATCGGAGACGCATAGGGCTCATTAAATTTAAGAAAAATGCGCTCCCAATCAGAAATTTCTTCTCATTTGTCTGTGCCTGCACAATTTGTTAAGTGACAGGAAGGATATTGACCTCCAATATTTCAAGGAACAATAACATAGCAAATGGAAGGCTCTTTTGCGTCATTATATTAACGTTGAAATACAAGTCTTCTCTCTCTCAAAAATCAGAACTGGCCAGAAAACTTTGTTTAAGAAAGAGCTTAATTGACGAAAGCAACTTGTGTAACTTGATATATAATTGACTGGATTCTAGCTGGAGGAAAGCTAATAGCAGAATTTAATGGTATGATCAACAAATATAATTACTTAAAATTTTTATGGGCAAATGTGTTTTGCAGCATTGATTGCGACTCACACATAGGAAGTGCCTTCTAGTACGGGCTAGGCTATGGTAATTAAAGAGAATAAAAAATATAAAGTACTGTAGTAAATATACATAGAAATAAAAGGGATTCAATATATAGTGACTATATATATACATTAAAAAAATTATGTATCTATACAGTATAGCTTTTGGTGAAGGGGGTCGGGTCAATCTATGACAAAGGTAGCTCCGTCACTTAGTACAACTAGCATGCCCCTCTAATCGAGCCCGGAACCAAAGTAGTTTTTTTTAAATTTTTGTAACATTAATACGTAAAAAAAAATAAAAAACTTAACGGACGTTGTATTTAACGTTCGTTAAGGTATAACACCACTAATTGTGGCGTTGAACATGTCAAAGACAGTTCTGACATGTTCAACGCCACAATTAGTGGCGTTGTACCCATTATTTAAACCCTACACCTTCCGTCTTCTTCCTCACTTCTCCCCCACCATTATTTTAAAAAACCTTCGGTCCCTCCACTCCCAAGCACGATTCTGCCATTTTTTCTTAAAAAAAAAAAAAATTGTCCCCCCGGGTTGTTCGTATTGTGTTAGAAGTTGTCCCATTATAGTTTAAGGCTATTGGTATCGTGGATATACGGGTTTGGAGGCATTATATTCATCTTTTTCATCCGTAAAAAATCAAATTCGAGGTATGTTTCATATTACAATTATTTTGTTTGTATTTTAGATTACATGTTAGTTTTAGTTAGATTATGTTATTTTTCGAACTAGTATGTGTAATTTATCCGGAATATTATATGTTAGTTGTTTATATATATTTGTCTAATTTAGTTAGATTACATGTTAGTTTTAGTTAGATTACATGTTAGTTGTTTACATATATTTGTGTAATTTATATTATTTGTTAGTTGTAAAATACAGACCTTTTTAGCGTAATAAAGCGTAGACTCTTTTAGGCTAGGAAATTTTAGAGTCTTGTAGCGTAGTAATGTGTAGTATGTAGCTTGGATTGTTGATCCTCAAAATTAAGTTATAAAATTAAGTTATTAAAAATTGTCGAACCCGGGAGCTCAAAAATTATTGAACCAGGGAGCTCAAAAATTATCGAACCCGGGAGCTCAAACATTATCGAGTCCGGGACCCATATTATTAGCAATTTGTACAATTAAATTATTTAAAATGTAACTTTAAATTATAAAAAAATACATAACGATTAATAATAGTTTGTTGCTGCTGGGCCTCAAAATTAAGTTATTAAAAATTATCGAACCCGGGACCTCAAAAATATCGAGCCCGGGAGCTCAAAAATATTTAATTTAGATAATTAAATTATTGTAAATATATTTTTTAATTATAAAAAAATATATAGCTATTAATAATAGTTTGGTGCCGCTGGGATTCAAAAATATCGAGCCCGGGACCCATATTATCAGCAATTTATACAATTAAATTATTTAAAATGTAACTTTAAATTATAAAAAAATACATAGCTATTAATAATAGTTTGGTGCCGCTCGACTTCAAAAATATCGAGCCCGGGACCCATATTATCAACAATTTGTATAATTAAATTATTTAAAATGTAACTTTAAATTATAAAAAAATACATAGCTATTAATAATAGTTTGGTGCCGCTGGGCCTCAAAAATATCGAGTCCGGGACCCATATTATCAGCAATTTGTACAATTAAATTATTATAAATAAAAACTTTTAATTATAAATAAAATACATAGCTATTAATAATAGTTTGGTGCCGCTGGGCCTCAAAAATATCGAGGCTGGGACCCATATTATCAGCAATTTATACAATTAAATTATTTAATGTGTAACTTTTGTAAGTTATTAAAAATTTTAATTTTACAGTCGACGACATGGATGCGCCCATACATCCTGACCCTAGGAGCTCAGATCTATTAGGCCTACAGCCCCAGCATCGATCTGAGTACATCTGGGATGGGCAGTTATTGACACAGACATTCCGGGCTCGGGGAGTCAATATCTTGTGGGATTTCCTCAGTGTGCGTGATTTACATCCTAGAGTCATCCATCACTTGGAGGTGATGGCATTCTACAGGATTATTCAGATTGGCCGGATACAGCTGGATTACTCATTGATCACGGCCATCGTTGAGCGGTGGCGACCGGAGACGCACACCTTCCACCTTCCCATTGGCGAGGCCACTATTACGTTGCAGGACGTAGAGCTTTTATATGGCCTGCCAGCAGATGGGTTGCCTGTACTTTTTCCTGCGGCCATGAGGCATTTTTCGCGCGAGGCGTATTGGGATTTGCTTTAGATGCTCACAGGTTTGAGACTGGATGCCGAGGATCCCAGGGCTGGGATCAGTCGGGTACAGTTATCCCCTATTCGACAGCGCCTGGAGCAGCTCTACCCTTATGTCACTGATGATTCAGAGGAGGAGGATCTACTTCAGTACACTAGGTTGTTACTGCTCCTTCTATTTGGCGGTATTTTGTTCTCGAACACTTTGGGTAATTTAGTAAGCCTCCGATTTCTGCATCATATGACACGGTTCGACGATACAGCCACATACAGCTGGGGTGCTGCTGTCCTCGCATTCTTGTACAGGCAGATGTGTCGGGCTTCTATGGGCACACAGAGAGATATTTGCAGCTTCATTCCCCTTCTACATGTGAGAACATATTCAATGAAAATATCCATTACTTACAAATCTATCTAGATATATTTTATCTCACAGTATACATCAACTTTCTATGTTAGGTTTGGGTATGGGAGCGATTTGTGCAGCTCAGGCCACATTTGCCAAAGATACCAGCTGACGTCGCATTTCCACACCTTCCTTTAGCTTCTAGGTGGGTCATGCGGCGTGGATTTTCGCGGGAATATGATGCCCATCATAATCTGCCATGCATCAGGGATGTGTTAGACTTCCTCGAGGATGCACATGTGAAAATCTAACTAAACGTACCAGTTATTATTTAATTTAGTGTTACAAATACTAACTATTTGTGTTGTTATTTGATAGTTCATGTGGACACCTTATAGTGAGGACTTGCTAGCTAGCCTGCCAGCGTACTGTACTCTAGGCCGGCCTATTTAGAGGACTTTTGTCCCTCTTACATGCCTAGATATAGTGGAGCATCATGCCTCGGAGCGGGTTTCTCGTCAGTTTGGCATGCTGCAGCCTATACCGCCTCCGCCTGCATGGCATCCCTTACATTATGAGAGGGATAATAGTAGCAGGGTGGACGACTCCTTTTTAGGATGGCTCCAAACTCAGCTGGTCATTTGGGATAGACGAGGTGATTTGATCCCACCTCCGCAGCACTATCCTATTGAAGGGTATCTGGCATGGTATCGCACAGTGTCCCGTCTGTTTGTCGGCAACCCAGTGCATCAGGTAGATGGGCGGTACGTCTTATACACCGGGTGACACGAGGTTCTGGTAAGTTTTATGTTATATTTAATAATGTACATATAATGTTATGAGTAATACCTACTTTACATTCTTTACTTTTGTGCAGGCCATTGGATTGCATACCGTCTACCATATGGGGCAAGAGATGCAAAGTTATGTGCACGATCAAGTGGCCATGCAGGATTATGGTCGGCGATTCATGGTAGTGGCTACCGAGACACTGTAGTGTGCCAGATCGGATCAGCGCTTGACACATGATGCTGATTATATTGATCCAGCCATATACCAGCGAGGTCGTGGTATTCCACGAGCCGCTGGTGCCCGACGACCTGCTCCCCGACAACCGGGTGCTGCCCAACAACCTCGTGCTGCCCGAGGAGGTGGTGTCCAGCAGGGGGCCGGTGATGTTCCCGATGATGATGTTGCTACTGCTATGCCAGGTGGCATGCATGAGACGGACCTGCCGTCTTACAGCCTTGGTATTTATGACACTGTAGGCCCTTCACAGTTGACCCCACCGGGTCCATTATTGATCACGGGCTCTGATTTCCAAGCAGCAGATTGGGGTGCATATTACCTTGGCCCATCTACCACTGATGAGGGTGCACCGACGAGAGATATCTCTAGTGGCTGTCGTTTGAGTTATGGGAGCTCTTCACATGCTCAGGTATGAGTTTATTAGTTTTGAATATGAATTTCTTTTAACTATAACTTATTTTATTTATTACATTAATAATCTCCTTGTTCAGGCTTCAGTTGACGATGCGACAGATGACTACATACAGGATCCATACGCTATTATGGTAAGATAATATAACTGTAAATTATAAATTATTATGTAATTTTGTAAACTAATTTTTATTTTATTATGTAGTCTTCTACTGGACCTGACAGCACCACTGTTGCATGTCATCCTAAGCCACATCCAGCTATAAGGAGGAAATAATATTTTTTGTAACAACAATATTTAATTAAATATCTCTATTAATTTTTTCAGTTCTCCATTTGTTTTACTGTTTCGTATCACAACACAAGAACTTCAACTTAAATGAGACAAAAACTTCAAATAGTACAACACGAACAAAAACATAATATTCAACTTAAACTTAAATTGAATATTCAACTTTACCCACTTTCCACATACATGTCTTCTTCTTTGTCGCACGCAACATCCAATTACATGGCCAAAATCACCTGCGGCAAATAACCTTGTATACAGTTGGACTTGACTTCGCTACCTGCATCTCATGACAGTCTTTTACGTTGTCCATTTTACAAGCCCTGGTTAGGCGCACTTTATCAGGAAAAAGCATCCCCTTTGCAAGCACCGTTGGTCTAGATTTATCCCACATTGCTGTCCGAATTTCATCAAAATCCCGTGTGAGGGCTTCCACATCCGGCATGGTTGGCAAATTATCAATGTAAGAAATATCTCTTGAATTAAACGGCACTTCAGACTCATACACTCTTCGTCTTGGGGGGGGGGGTCTCTCTTCAAATCACGTTCTTCCTCATCATCCTCAGCATCACCATCCTCACAATCAAGGGGTGTCTCATCACCAGATTCATCCGCATTATTGTCGTAGTCACTGTTCTGTTCCTTGCTTTGTGCATCTGCCAGGTCCCGATGTAATACATCATTTTTGGGCAATTGTGTGAGTTCAACTTGCTCATCTTCACTGCACAATCAACAAAAATATAAGCTAATAAATTAATAAAGATTTTCCTAATTTACGTAAACCACTTAACTTACAAGTCATAATGTGATGAAATTCCATGTTGGACATGACTACCGAATGGGCCACTTGTAAAATTCATATATGGCCGGTACCCCCTATTAAATATGCGAGTGTTACTATTAAATCAATTTAATAAAAATATACTTAATTATCACAAATAATAAATAAAATTTACCAGTCGTCTTGTGAGTTATGAAAAGCAGACGGTGATATGTTTAAATCGAAGATAACTCTTTCATCCGGAACTTGTCCGGCAAAAGCTGTTCCATAATAACCACCCGATGACTGGGGGTTATCTCTACTACGCACAAGCTCATTTTTAGGAACGTCTTTGACCTTCACGTACATCTCCAGCATTGTGATTACAAGAAAATCACGACATTCGTCCGGAGTCCTCAAAAAATCACGCAAAGTTTCATCATCGTCGATGTTAAACTCCGAGTAAAAAGCAACCCCTTGCGGAGTGACGGAATACGGATATCTTCCGGTAACTTTAAGTATGACGGAACGTTTCCTCACACTCATTTTTATGCATAACAACGATATCAATGTATCGGATATCAATGTATCGTACTCCATTGTCAATGGCAATTTAACATGACACTTAGCGGGCAAACTGTAGCTGACAGAGTTATTCTCCATCATAACCTCACCACCCCAATATAAAGAAGTTCTTATCCTTCGCTCTTTAGACATAATCAAGAAATGTTATAGAATTTAAGAATAATAGAGCAAGAAGAGTAATAGAGCAACAAGAGTTTAATAAATTTTTTGAATGTATAGAATACAAGTGTAACACCTCTTTATATAGAAAACCAAGAGTCGGGGTGGTCATATAACGCCAAAATAGTTGGCGTTGTACTGTTCAATAATTGCATAGCGTAAACAACAACAACAACTACCCAGTATGTTCCCACAAAGTGGGGTCTGGGGAGGGTAATACGTACACAGGCCTTACCCCTACCAGAAAGGGTAGAGAGGCTGTTTCCGGCCGACCCTCGGCTCAGAAAAAGAAAAAGTAATTGCATAGCGTACAACGCCATAATTAATGGCGTTGTACAGGCACTGACAAGTACAACGCCACGTTATCTGGTATTGTACACTAACGGTGCCGTTACCGTTAGTATACAACGCCAGATAAAGTGGCATTGTAAATAGTTATGTCTTTTTTTTTAAACCTAAAAAGGTTCTTTTTGTTCCAATTTTACCTACTTTGGTTCCGGATTTCCCTCTAATCCACGTACTTTCCCTCTCCCCATGTGCTTGATTTAAAAATTATTTTTTATATTATCAGATTACATATAATACAAGTACTGATAAATTTCATAATAAATGAAATTATTAACTTAGAAAATAAGGAAGATAATTACTACAAGGGGTTAAAAAAACGTTAATAGTTCAGAAAATAAAATTACGATATTAATGATATAAGTTAAATCAGCAAAAGACCAAAAATATTTGAAATAAACAAGATTGTTATGTACATAGAGATTTGACTGTACTCTTATTTTTCTGTTGTTTCTTTTTCCTGATTTTTGGAGGGATATTATATTATATTTTCAAAGGGTTTCTACATCAGTTTAAATGCCTGCGATTAACAATAACAATAATATCTAATTGAAGCTGATCTGACAAAAAAGAGAGTTAAATTATTGTTTATATATCATGTCACGCATGTGCAACTAGTATTTATATGCAACACCATGTTTTGTTGTGTCCCCTGTAATCCATAAAAGCAGAATATAATAAGCCATGATATAAATTCTAAAGTAAGGCCTCATTTGTTTATATTTAATAAAGTCTCAATCTTAATCATTAATATATCACATATTAAGTATATTTATTTTTAAAATTTGAATCTTAATTTTTTAGATGTTAATCATTAAGTTTGTTTGTTTTTTTACTTTACAACCACTTAATATGTCTGAATAGGTCTGTATGATTAAAATTTATAGTAAAGATTTAATTTCATTAAGGTGCTATCACACATTCATTAGTAACTGCTATCACCGCCTACCATTGTCAACTACCACCATGTCGCCGCTATCGCCACCCCAACCACTTCCAGCCGCACCGCCATCATGCCACCAACATCCTCAATCATAGTCACCACCATTATCGACCATCACCACCCATTATCCTCACCATTCCGACCACTATCATTCTCACCAACAATAACACTTATCCACCTCAACTACTACAATTGACCACCCCATCACCATCAACAACTACAACCGGTACTGTCCATCATTATAATTATCTACCACCACCTTCCTCAGTCATTACTATTACCACCACCTGCTATATTAACTATCACCACCACCATCCTCAATGTCACCACTACCAATCACTACTAACTACTAGCATGAACCACCATTATCAACCAAAACTACCACCAACTATCGCCTCTTGTCGCCATTCTCTCGATGGTCATCACCACCAACAGCTGTCATATTTTTAAAAACTATATATTTTATAGATAGAATATTAAATAGTTAGTATTTTATCTGAATTTTATGTTTAATAATTTTCAAATAAAGATAAATTTTATACATTCAAATGTTAAAAACCAAACAATCTTAATTATTTGGTATTCGGATCTTAATACACATCTTAATATATTCCGATGTATATTCAGATTCAGATGTCTTAATCTTAATACATATCTTGATGTTCGGATGTGTATTCAGATTCAGACGTCTTAATCTTAAAAAACAAATGAGGCCTAAGATCTCTTTAGCTCGTGTCTAATTGTATTATAACTCGTGAAAATGGTGACTCTTTGGGAAAAGTGCAATTTTAGTTCCCATATTATTGCTTTATTCTAGTTTTGGTTCTCGTGTTATACGACTAGGCATATTTAATTGGGGGTGTTCAAAATCGATCCGAAATCGAAAGTCGAATCGAACCAAACCGAAACTTAATGGCTTATTGGTAACGGCTTAATGACTTAGGGATGGGGAACATATTGAATTTTTTTTATTAACAGCTTATCGGTTTGAGGGGGGATTATTCAATTTTTCTTAACGAATAATTTGTTAACCCGTTAAGATATATATATATATATATATATATATATATATATATATATATATATATATATATATATATATATATATATTATAAGAAAACTAAAACCCTTGAAAATGAATAACAAAAACAAACTCGTCTGTATTTCCTTATTCCTCTTGGTTATCTGACGTCTTTACTCTCTTTCTTTCTTTTCCTTCTTATCTAATCCAAGATTTCATAGCTTCACCTACTTGGTTTAAGGATCTCGGATTAACGAGTTTAAATCGGTCCATATTTGATATTTTTAATAAATGTTCTTTGAAAAGCATTTTCTATTTTATTCTTTATTCTTCCTTACATAGGGGCTCTATGGAAAATCACAAATTATTGTTTACCAGTAAGAATAATGGTGTCGAAGAGGGAACGAGTTTAGTCATGGGATGTGCATTTTGACACCCCTTCGATCTGGAGCAATCTTCCCATCAACGATATTTGGTGAATTCACATCTGTTTGAAACATTGTTCTCAATTATTTTTATAGTGTTAAACTTACCTTTGCATTGCTTCCGGTTCATACTCTATAATTAGTTCAGTTATTTCATGTCCAACATGGAAAACACAAGTTAGTGAATACGTATATTAGGCCAATAAACTGTCTGATAAGAGTTAATCTGATAACAATCTGTCCGATATTTTATTGGGTGGCTAATATATTTAAAAATTGATAACTGTTAAGCCAAATCGCTAATAATAAATAATTGATCAATCCGCTGATAAGCAGCCTTATATTTAATGTGTTAAAAAAATATGCTTAGTTGAATAACACAAGGATCGAAACTGGAATAATGCAAAAATATAGAGACTAAATCGTTATTTTCCCTTCAAAAAGTAATCATGACTTTTCTTTTCTTTTTTTCGTAAGAATAAATGAGGAGGGAATCATAAGAGAGAGAATTAGATCCTCATCAACAACGTCAAAGTTCAAAGAACTACAAAATGTTTTGTTATAAAATAAAGATGATAAAAGTAAAGATAAATATAGGGAGAAACTAATATATTATCAAATTCAAACTGATTTACATAATAAACTGAAATCTCTTTTATTTATAGAAGAAAGGAAGTTGATATTAAGCTGCTACTATATCAGATATGAATAATCTTATAATGATAATGACGAAGTACAAAAAAGATAAGTTCGTTGTACCAGGTATAGATAAACTTCTACTGATGGTAATGCTTATTCATAACAGAGTACTGAAAGGATAAGCTCATCGTATCGGTATGGATAATCTTCTACTGGGGGTAGTGTTTATCATTAATGGAGTATCGAAAGGATAAGCTTATTATACCTGACAAGAATAATCTTCTACGGGGGATAATATTTATTCATAACCGGGTATCGTAGTGATAAGCTTCTTCAGGAGGCTTATTTCCAATATAGTACTAAATAGATAAATATATTTACGTCTGAGTCCCATATGGATAAGCTTCTTCAGGAAGTTCATTTACAATAGAGTATTAAAAAAACATTCATAATATAATATATTTATAATATTCCCCCTTCGATGTTCATTAAAAGATAATGAGCCTCATTAAAATCTTACTAGGAAAACTACGTAGGAAAAAATCCTAATGAAGGAAAAAGAGTACACATATTTATTAATACGCAATGCTAGGTGCCTCATTAAAAACCTTATAAGGAAAATCCCATGTGAAAAAAACTTAGTACGAAAAAAAGAGTGCATTGCGTATTTTACTCCCCCTGATGAAAATTTTATTTTAAATATTTGAGTCTCCGCATTTCAATCTTGTCTACATCTTCTCAAAAGTTGAAGTTGTCAAAAATTTAGTGAATAAATCTGCTGGATTATCACTTGAACGAATTTGTTTCACATTAATAACACCATTTTTCTGAAGGTCGTGTGTGTAGAATAATTTTGGTGAAATGTGCTTCGTTACGTTCTATCTCCTTTTATAAATCCTCCCTTCAATTGGGCTATCCATGTAGCATTGTCTTCATATAAAATTGTGAGTTTTTTGTCACATTCCAAACCATTTTTTTCTCGAATAAAATGAACTATTGATCTCAACCATACGCATTCCCTAGTTGCTTCACGAATAACTATTATCTCAGCATGATTTGAAGAAGTAGCAATAATGGATTGCTTTGTGGAGCGTCATGATATGACAATACCTCCATATGTAAACATGTACCCGGTTTGAGATCGAGCTTTATGGGGATCAAATAAGTAACTTGCATCTGCATAACCAACAAGATCTGCATTATCTTTGTTAGCATAAAACAAACTCATATCAAGATTTCCATTTAAATATCACAATATATGCTTAATCTAGTTCCAGTGTCTTCGTGTAGGAGATAAATTGTATCTTGCTAGTAAATTAATAGAAAACGCTATGCCAGACGTTGTAGCATTAGCAAGATACATTAGTGCACCAATTTCACTGAGATAGGGTACTCCAGAACCAAGGAGTTCCTCATCCTCTTCTGGAGGTCGGAACAAATATTTATTCATTTTAAGTGATTGAACAACCATTGATGTAATCCATGGGTGCACTTTGTCCATATAAAAGCTTTTTAAAATCCTTCTATATATGCAAATTTATGGATAAAGATCCCGTCTACTAAATGTTCAATTTGCATACTAAGATAGTTTTGTCTTTCCAAGATCTTTCATCTTAAATTCTTTCTTATGATATTAAATTTCCTTTTGGAGATCTTTTGGAGTTCCAAAAAGATTTATGTCATCAACATAACCAGCAAGTATAACAAATTCTGATGTCATTTTCTTTATAAACATACATAGACAAAAAATATCATTTATGTAACCTTCTTTTAGCAAATATTCACCAAGGAGATTATACCACCTGCGCCTAAATTGCTTTAAATCGTACACAGATCTTTGTAATCTAATTGAATATATTTCCTGAGATTTTGAATTCGCTTGAGGCATTTTAAATCTTTTCGGGATTTTCATATAAATTTTATTATCAAGTGAATCGTATAGATAAGCTGTAACTACATCCATTAGATGTATTTAAAGCTTTTCATGTAGTGCCAAATTGATGAGATATCGAAATGCTATGGCATCCATAACAGGTGAATATGTTTCATCAAAATCGGGTCTAGGTCGTTGTGAGAATCCTTGTGTAACAATGCGAGCTTTAATTCTTTCAACTTCATTTTTATCATTCCTTTTTTCGCAAAAAAAAAAATTATTTATGACCAACTAGTTTTATACCACCGGGTATTTGGACTACTGATTCAAAGACCTCTCTTTTAGCAAATGACTTCAATTTCTATTGAATTGCCTTTTACCATTTTGGCCAATCAGATCTTTGTTGACATTCTTTAACAAATCGAGTTTTTTGATCTTCACTATCTTGCATAATATTAAGTGTAATTTTATATGCAACTATTTTAGATCGATTAAATTAATCACATCACTGATCAAACTTATTAAAAGTTCCTCACTCACATGACTTCAGGTTCATTGATTTCTTCAGGAATCTCAGAACTAATCAGATCTTGGGTCTCTTCAGGAGATCCCTTCATAGTATTGTTTTGATCATTTGTCGATTTTCTTTTTTTAGGATTTCGATCCTTGGAACCCAAAGGCCTACCACATTTAAGGTGTGATTTAGGTTCACTAGCTCTCATGCTAGTAGATGGTCCTACTGGGGCATCAATTCAGATAGGCACATTTTCTGCAGGGATATATGACTTGGTTATTCTTTCAAATCAGTAAATGTATCTAGCATTTGATTTGCTATATTATGTAAATGGATGATCTTCTAGACCTCCTGATTACATATAGGGGTACATGGATCAAAGTGAGATAATGATGAAACTTTTCACACAATTTCTCTTTTGATTTCCTTTTTCTCTCCCCCTAATTGTGAAAAATTTATTTCATCAAACCAACAATCAGCAAATTGACCATTAAGTAAATCTCTTGTCAATGGTTCAAGATAGCGAATAATAGAGGGTGATTCAAACTCAACATATATTTCTATCCTTCTCTATGTGGTCCCATCTTACTGCGCTGTGGTGGTTTTACTAGCACATATACAACACATCCAAAAATTCGTAGATGGGCAATATTTGGTTCATGACCAAAAACTAATTGTGACGGAGAATATTTATTATAATATCGGTCTAAGACGAATAAGTAATGTTGCATGCAAGATAGCATGGCCCCAAATAGTAGTGGGCAATTTGTTTTCATAAGTAGTGGTCTTACTATCATTGTAGGCGTTTAGTAAATGGCTCTACAAGGCCATTTTAAGTATGAGCATAAGCTACAGGATATTAACCTTTTATCCCAACTGATAGGTAATAATCATCAAAAGTATTGAGATGATAATTCTCCAGCATTATCAAGGCGAATAACCTTTATAGGATAATCAGGAAATTATTCTCTTAATTAAATTATTTGGTCTAATAGCTTTGCAAACGTCAGGTTGCGAGATGATAGTAGGCACGCATGAGACCATCTTGAAGATGCATCTACTAGGACCACAAAAATATCTAAACAACCCAATTGTTCGGTGAATAAATCCACATATATTTCCATGTATACGCTATAAAAAAGGTAGGGAATTCAATGCCAACCTTCATTGGTAATGGTCTAATGATCATTTTTCCTTGATAACAAGTATCACAAAAAAATTCGTCATTTGTAAGAATCTTTAGGTTCTTTAATGGATGCTCACTCAAATTTTCAGTAATTCGTCTTGTCATTTTTTATCCAAGATGACCCAATTGGCCATGCCAAAGCATAAAAGTATTTGAGTCCGTAAACTTCTGGTTTACGATAGAGTGTTCTTCAATTGTACTAATTTTTGAATAGTATAAGCCAGAATATAAAGTCCGTAAATTTTCTATAGTGCATTTCTGGATAGAAATATCCTTTGTAATATAAAGATATTTCACGTTCAGTTCATCTATTGTCTTAACATAATACCCATTTTGGCGAATATCTATAAAACTCAATAAGTTTCTTCAGGACTTGAAGGAGAACAATGCATTATTTATAATAAGTTTTGTTCCCTTAAAAAGAAATATAATGGATCTTCCAGAGCCTTCGATCAAACTTATATTACCAGAAATTGTTGAAACATTTGCTTTTTTCTTATGCAAATAAGAAAAATATTTCTGATCCTTGAATATGGAATGAGTTGTTCCACTATCAATAACATAAATATTTTTATTATTTGACTTTGATCCAAATATAATTTGGGGATTATCCATATTCTTCAAAATAACATAAATAAAATATAGTATAGTAAATATTATTATCAAAGCATAATGTTTATTTATTTACAATAATTACATAACCATACTATCAATTACAAACAACAAAAATTAAAATATTTATATTTCTACAGATTCACCATCGATTACATGACTTAATTCTTCTTCTAGGAGTGCAAAGTAATCAACTACATCCAAATGCATGAAGTCTAAATTATCTTCAGAAATAAAATTTGCTTCAGAATTTTTCTCTGTCTTCTTCAAGGAGGCTTGATAAAGCTCAAACGAGTGCTTTAGCATATGGCAGGTACGTGACCAATGCCATGTTCCTCCACATCTATAGCATGTATTTTTTGCATTTGATGCTTGCACCGTTCATGCTTTTGTTCCTTCCTTTTCCACTACTGGTGGTAAAGAGGGTTCTTTGGTGCATTATTATTATCATGATTAGAGTTTCTTCCCCGACCACGACCATGACCACGATTGGGGCCGCGACCTATTCCTCGTCTAGCTTGGTAGAAGTTCGTCTTATTCACTTTAAGGAATGGACAAGAACCAGTAGGTCGATTTTCATGGTTTTTCATTAATAGCCTGTTATGTTGCTTAACTATAAGAAGATGTGAGATAAGTTCAGAATACTTTTTAAATTCTATCTCTCGATATTGCTACTGTAGGAGCATATTCGAGTCATGAAAAGTGGTGAAAGTTTTTTCTAGCATATCATGAGCAGTAATATTATCACCATATAATTTTAATTGGAAAATAATTCCAAACATAGCATAATTATATTCACTTATATATTTAGAATCTCGTAGCCTTAGATAAGTCCAATCATAACGTGCTTGTGGAAGAACGATCATCTTGAGGTGGTCATATCTATCTTTCAAATTATTCCATAACATGACTGGACCTTTAATAATGAGATATTCCATTTTCATACCCTCATCAAGGTGATTACGTAGGAATATCATTGCTTTGGCACGGTCCTAGTTTGATGCCTAATTTTTATCCTTGATGTGTCTGCAAGACTCATCGCATCAAGATGAATTTCAGCATCAAGTACCCAAGACATGTATCTTTTGCCCGATATATTCAGGGCTACAAATTCAAGTTTAGAAAGATTTGGTATTATATAGAAAAAGAAAGTTCTTACCTCAAATACTTTCAAAGTATTTGCTCGAGACGGCAGAGCATCGTGCCTATAACGTGTTATAAAATAAAGACTGTAAAGTAGAGACAAGTATAGAGAGAAACTGATATATTATTCGAATTCAAACTGATGTACATATATAATGAACTGAAATCTCTTCTATTTATAGAAGAAAGGAAGTTGTTGTGTAAGCTGCTACTGCAAGCTGTTGTGTAAGCTATTACTATACCAGATATGGATAATCTTCTATTGATAATGTTTATCCATAGCAGAGTACTGAAATGATAAGCTCATTGTACCAGTTATATATAAACTTCTACTTGGGGTAATGTTTATCCATAACAGAGTACTGAAAGGATAATCTCATTGTGCCAGTATGGATAATCTTCTACCAGGGTAATGTTTATCCATAACGGAGTATCGAAAAATACGCTTATTATTTTCGGTATGAATAATCTTCTACCGGGGGTGATGTTTATCCATAACCGGGTACCGAAGTGATAAGCTTCTTCAGTAGACTTATTTTCAATAGAGTACCAAATAGATAAATATATTTACGGCGGAGTCTCATATGGATAAGCTTCTTCATTTACAATCGAGTATTAAATGAACAACCATAATATAATATATTTAAAATATTATTATTATTTTTCAATTTTGAGTTTCTTGGGAAGGATTTCTTTTTAAAAGATTCCAACGGTTCAAACTTGGTGCATACAATTAGGCAAGAACGAAAGAAAAAGCATCTGCATTAAGAATTATAGTCCATTATATTTGAGCTGTATAATGTAAATACGAATTTACATTTAACAAGCTTTAAGGAAAACTTGTGTATAGTGATTAAAAGTTGAGACTATACTTTAAAACTTGTGTGTTTTAACAAGAGATAATACATAAAATACCCATCAAACTTATCCGAAAAAACCATTTACACACCTAAACTTTACGGGCGACCTTTTATCCCACTATTCTAAACTTAAGTGAATTTAATATCCCCTTCAAAAAACTGAACCAAGTCTTATGATGGTTGTGTGTTACACGCACCACAAAGTCCCATATTTTCAGTTTTTTCATTTTTTTTAAATTTTAGTTTTTAAAAAATGAAAATTTTATGTTAAAAAACAAAAAAAAATTGTTTTTACAAATTTGTATTCCCAGTTTTTACAAAACAATTTATTTTTAAAAAAACTAAAAAATAAAAATATATACTTTTAAAAAAAGAAAGTATTTTGTTGACAATAATCTTTTCGGTTTTTAAAAACAGAAATATTTTGTTAAAAATGAAAATTATTTTT
Source organism: Nicotiana noctiflora (assembly GCA_032618575.1). NCBI lineage: Eukaryota > Viridiplantae > Streptophyta > Magnoliopsida > Solanales > Solanaceae > Nicotiana > Nicotiana noctiflora. The sequence goes on from JASVEL010001149.1 coordinate 154,060, forward strand.
TCTGTTTTCAGAAAAAAATTCAGTTTATACAAAAAAAAAATCAGTTTTTACAAAAATAAATATTTAAAAATGGAAAAAAATAACATTTTTCAAAAACGAAAATACTTTGCTTGAATTTTTTTCTTCAATTTTTGAAAAACAAAAACTATTTTGTTAAAAAAACTATTTTTTAACAAATTGTAAAAACTTGTTTTTTGTAAAATTTGAAAAAATAGTAAAAACGATAAAAAATAGTTTTAACAAAATATTTTTCATTTTTTAAAAACTGAAGAAAATGTTTCCAACAAAATATTTATGTTTTTGAAAAATATTTTTTTTCTTCGGTGTTTCAATTCTTTTTAAAGATTTTTTTGTGTAAAAACTGCAAAAAGTAAAATTTGTAAAACTAGAAAAAAATTGTTTTTTAACATAATATTTTCATGTTAAAAAAGAAAAAATGAAAAATAAAAGAGAAAAAAATAATATTAAGTTAATTAGTTATAATATCCTATTAAAAAGTGACACATGGACCTGTAAATTAGTTTTAATTTTTTTTTTGCCTTCACGCGCAGCTACTACGTTAACTACACGTTTTGCGCAGAGGGGGTGTATTAAATTCACTTAAGTTTAGAAGAGTGAGATAAAAAGTCGCCCGTAAAATTTAGATGTTTAAATAAATTTTTCGGACAAGTTTGATAGGTACTTTATGCATTATCTCTTTTAACAATTATAAGTACGTAGTTGACACCTCGTGAAATATAAAAGACATGATGTCAAAACAAAATAAGTAAGACGCCAATTAGGTTATTCGACCTTTCTGAAAACACAATGACAAATAGCTTGAGCATTTGTTAGGTGATCATGAGCATGCAAATACCAAAGTTTAATTCCTTTGTGATTCACATAATGATGAAGACTTTAATAAGTGATGTCCTTACCATGTCGGAATGTAAGGAGAGAACATCATGTAGATTCATTATTTTTGTCCTATAGAAATCTATGGTTCAACATCAAAAACAATACAAATTTCGATGTAAATTGGAAAACAAAGGAAAAATACATAAGTTATCCCTGAATTATGATCAAAATTCCTATTACACACTTTATAAGAATGAATATTACTTTATATATTCAATATTTCCAAAATGTATCTAATACACACTACTTAGCCCACTTGGATAGTGTCACACCTCCTTTTTACGCGCCCGCGAGGGCGCGAGGGGGAGTTTTTCCAATTAAAGGACAATCAAAACGGGATTAATTTATTAAGATTCAGAGTCGCCACTTGGGAGATTTATGGTGCCCCAAGTCACCGGTTTGAATCCTGAATTGAGGAAAAGTTTAACTCTATTTAAAAGTCCGCGAACCAGAAATCCGGATAAGGAATTCTGTTAACCCGGGAGAAGGTGTTAGGCATTCCCGAGTTTCGTGGTTCTAACACGGTCGCTCAACTGTTGTATTTGGCTTATTTATCTGGTTTTGTGACATGTTTTAACTTATGTGTGTTTTTTTTTCTTTCTTTCTATTGCCCTTAATTATTTGAATTACTCGCCTTTAATCCATACTATACTACATTTTTCTACGCTAATGCTCAATCTACTCGTATTCACAAGTGTTGACAACTCATGCTTATATTTTATACCTATTGATTAATGCTAAAGAAATTGAAGGTATTTGTAACCTACATTAGGCACACAATTCCACCAGCTATTAATCTACTGTAAGTGATGTTCATATATAAAATCGGAACAAAACGTGAATCATCAGTATTGAATCCTATTTTTTAAACCTTTTCAAAAAAAAAAAAAACTCCTTTACTAACATCTAAACAATAAGAAACCTTAAGATAATTAATGAGAATCATATGTTAACATTCTAATCACAAACTCATAATAGACATTCAAATATTAAAACCTCACTAATACAACTAACTGTATAGTCATACTTCTCCCTTTATGCTTCTAATACTAATGATTAACCGGACATTTCAATTTAAGCCCATTCATTCCAATAGTAAAGAACACATAAGCTATTACCCAACTAGTGTCATTACATCATTCCATTTTAAAAAAAATATAAGAAGATCACATTCAACTAAACAACTTAAAAAAAAGTGTAAAAGAGATTTAAATAAACTACTGTATTATTACAAGTATCCATTTGAAATAAATAATCTCCATACTCAACCAATATCGTGCATTTGAAAGGTGAGATGAATACCCGTGAAAGCAACAAAAAGAGGAAGAGAAGATCAGCCAAGCTAAGCAGTATCAGCAGGTTCAAACAGCAGCACTTAACAGAAGCAACAGCAGTAGCTACCCACAACAAACAGCAGTGGCTAAACACAACAACAACAGTAGCCACACACAACAAAAGCAACAGGAACAGGATCACAACAACAACAGCCACAGAACAATAAACTATTGCGCCATTTCAGCAGACCAGAACCTCAATAAAACTTAACTCAATCACACTCCCAAACTATTCCAAATCAAACCAGAAACAACTCTCAGCTAAGATGCCTTTCCAAGATAATTTTCAAAAGCCACTTGATGGTTTAAACTAAAGTTCTTTTGAAAGTTCAATGGAACAGTAGTTTTTACAGTTCATATCCCAGCATCTATCAGAATATCTCTAGGTGTTTTCTGTGTATTCTCAATGTTTTTCCCTCTCTGTTGTTTTTTCAGATTTGTATGCCAATCCTTTGAACTGCCAGTGAAGTATATATTTGTGAATATGTGTGTGTCTCTCCTCTCCCTCTGTATATTTCCAATGTGTTCTTAAACTCACCCCAATGTATTCTCTGTACTCCTGTCTTTCCAGTGTTTCCCCCTATTTTATAACCAAAACAGCACCTATTTTTTAATTCAACAGCTCACCTTCCAGCCTCTTTATTCCCTAGCCCATGTTACTTCTTAAACCTTTTTAAATCATCATTCCATGTTATCCCATCAGATTCCCACCTTTTCTGTTTAAGCATGAGATTTTTATTGTTTTAAAATCCCTTAAAGTACAAAACTTATGTGAATACCTGCTGTCCAGCAGGTTTCTAATGACTTAAGACATGTGCCTTGCACCTAGATGTGGTTTTTAACATGCTTAAACAGCTATATCCAATCAACAATTTGAATTGAAATCACACAATCTAAGGCTCGGTCAACAAACAGGGAATCCAAACAGTTGTAGTTAAAATGGTTCAACCACAGAACTAGTTTGACGACATTCGACTAAATGATTGCGATACATAGAATTGATAACAGCCAATCGATAACAGACAGTCGATGAACAAGCTTTCAATCTTCAGCATTTAGGCCGAAAACAATGAAAGAAGTAGAAACATTATTCGACTTCAATAATCGAGTCGAATACACACACTTAATAACAAACAACAATCACTCGATCAACATAACTAATAATTTTGACCGAATAAAAGGTCTTTGAAGAAGAAAGAAAACAAAATAGAGACGGCCAAAGAAAATTGAGAAGAATTCAATCAATCTAAAACTAAACAAATACAAAACGAATTGAAGTAAACAGAAAGAAGAAAATTACCTCAAAAAGAAATCGAAATCAAATGGACACGGTTCCGAAGGCTTCGAGTTTTTCATCTTTTGAAGTAAACGGACTTTAATTGAAGTGTTTTTCAAATGAAAAACACTCCAATTAAAGTCTATTGACTTCAATTACTTTTAAATCGAACAAAATCCCTAATTTTAGAATTCTAGGGTTCTTGGGGCTCGGATTTGGGATTTGGGTGGTTCGGGCTTGATTCGAACCAAACCAAGTTTGGTTTGATTACAAGGAAGGTTAGGGGAATCACTGGTATGAATTTGGACTTGATTGGAGTAAGTTCATAATTCGCTCACATCTTCAAATGGAGATTCGAGGCGGCCCAAGATGATTCGAGGAACAAAAGTTATGGTTTTGGGAAGAGGGGATAAAGGGGGTTCCGTTGGTGTAAGTTTGGTGGTGGATTGTGGCGTCTCCACCACCGGAGAAGAGGAGGGTTTGGGGGCGGCGTGTCGCTAGGGTTTGGGTTGAAGAAGACGGTGGAATAAATGAAGGGGGGGGTCGGTTTGGCCTTGAGTATATTGAAGATGATTGTTGATTCTGGGCCGTCGGATCAAATAAAGCAACGGCTGAGATCTATTGAGGCTTGACTGACTGGACCGGGTATGAGTATATTTAGCTTGGGTCAGGGAATTGGGCTCGATTTTGGCCCAGTTCCGATTTTCTTCCTTTAATTTGTTTCTTTTCTCTTCAAAAAAAAAATCTTTTAGTTCAAAAAAATTGATAACTAAAAATCCTAAAAGTCTTAAATTAACTTATAGAAATCAATCAACTTATAAAAGTATGAGTTAAAGTGTTATAACAATTAACACAAAATTAAATAACAATTAAAGATAAAATTACACAATTAGACATTAAACACATATTTTTTGTTATTTTTCCATTTTCGTCAAATAAATTTAATTACTCTAAATTACAAAACATGAATTTTATATGCAGCATGCAAATATTTTTGTATTTTATACTAATTTAAATAAATAGACACGGACACGCAAACGCAAAATAATAAGAGAACAATAACATATAATCCACGAAAATCACGCACAACACCAATACTATTTTATTTTGAAATTTTGGGAGCAATTCTCACGTAGGGCAAAAATCACGTGCTCACAGCTGCCCCCTCTTTGCGCGGAAACATGAAGAGTTTTCGTGCAAAGACAAGTGAGCGGATACGAGCGATTTTTGCCCGTCTGAGCACTCCGTGTGAAGCATTTTTTGAAAAGTTTGACCGAACCTTTGCTTCAGAAGGTCTCCTACATATCCCTGGCTGAAAGGAAATCAGGTCAATGTAGTTCGGGAAGTTTTGGGTAATTGGGACTACCATGACTGCTGTGATCTTGCTGTTACTGTTGTTGCTGCTGTTGCCACTACTTAACTGATCTCCTTATTACACCGTGCTAAATGAAAAATAAGAAGCTAGACTAAATTACAATATTGTAAATTCTTATTTATCTCTTCAGCTTGATCTTGCCATGTTCCTTGCCATCATGTTGGCTCTGATGTTTCTTCACATGCTTCTTCTCTTCTGACAATTGTTATTTCGGCCAATCTTGATTGCCGAACTCCGACCATTGGTCCTTTCCTTGTGATCTTCGAACTATTCTCCTTCGAAGTCTGAATCTATCTTTCTGATCCTTGTTGCCTTCCTTCCGATTATGAACTTGGATTCATGCTGGGGATTTCCGTTACATTCTGTAACTTTCCGATTCCTCGCTATCTTTATCAAATCTTGGAAATTGAGACGTCATTCTGCTTTTCCGCTGGGCTTTTGACTTTATCGACACACTTTAATCATAAATCGCCACTCCATTCTTCAGGCGGGCTCCCTGACTTCAACTACAACTTCAAAATAAATCGCCACTCCGTTCTTCAGGCGGGCTCCCTGACTTCCATTACAACTTCAAAATAAATCGCCACTCTATTCTTCAGGCGGGCTCCCTGACTTCCATTACAACTTCAAAACTAAATCGCCACTCCATTCTTCAGGCGGGCTCCCTGACTCCAACTACAACTCCAAATAAATCGCCACTCCATTCTTCAGGCGGGCTCCCTGACTTCAATTACAACTTCAAAATAAATCGCCACTCCATTCTTCAGGCGGGCTCCCCGACTTCAACTACAACTTCAAAATAAATCGCCACTCCATTCTTCAGGCGGGCTCCCTGACTTCAATTACAACTTCAAAATAAATCGCCACTCTATTCTTCAGGCGGGCTCCCTGACTTCAACTACAACTTCAAAATAAATCGCCACTCCATTCTTCAGGCGGGCTCCCTGACTTCCATTACAACTTCAAAACTAAATCGCCACTCCATTCTTCAGGCGGGCTCCCTGACTCCAACTACAACTTCAAATAAATCGCCACTCCATTCTTCAGGCGGGCTCCCTGACTTCAATTACAACTTCAAAATAAATCGCTATTCTATTCTTCAGGCGGGCTCCCTGACTTCAACTACAACTTCAAAATAAATCGTCATTCCGTTCTTCAGGCGGGCTCCCTGACTTCAACTACAACTTCAAAACTAAATCGCCACTCCATTCTTCAGGCGGGCTCCCTGACTTCAACTCATAACTCACTGGGTTGTGTTACTTTTCCTTTGGCTGCTGGAGATATCTTCGAAACTATTTACTCACCTGCTGGGGATGATGCTGCTGGGGAAGTATTCTTTGCTTCCTCTTTTTCTATTTCCTTCTTCCCGGACCTCCTCCGGGACTTGCTCTTTGCTTCCTTGAAAACTTATGGTATACATTGTTGTTGGGGAAATCTCGCAGATCAGTGTTTCATTTCTCCAAGAACTGCCGGGGATAATACTAGGCTTGAAGATCACTTCCTAGTGTTGTCTGGCCTCTTTCAAAACTATTCTGCTTGAAACCGGTATTTTCCAAAATCTTGCGTTGCTTTCTATCCTTATCCCCTAGGTATTTGCTTTCAAGAAAATTTTCGCCATGGGAGAAAATTTTCTGCCCCAGTTTGATAACCTTCTACGTGGCATGCTTTTCCGCCGACGAACCCTCTTTTACTGCTTTAAATCAAAGAAAAATTGTTAGTTTCAAAATGCAGTGAGTGGTCGTGCCACTCTTGTCGGGGCAATTTTCCTTTTCTCTTTCAGCTGCTTGGCCTCCCTCGAACTTTTGGGGGTGACGTTGACACTCGCTGGGGATGATGCTCTTTCCACAGATGATCTCCCATCTCTTTCTTTTATTCCAACCTTCAGTTTGATTCGACCCTTTTAGTCGATGATCTGTTGTGAGAAATCATCTTCCGGATGCGCAATATGTGTCCCTCGTACTCCATAATTCCTGTGAACCTTCCAATCAACCTGTCGTTCCAATCTTAATATCGGAACGACTTTTGCCTTATTGCCTCGTTCCACGCCTATTCATCTTCATTGTACCGCTTTGGGAGACTTGGTAGTAAGTTTTGAAAAGTCAATTTTTGAAAACAAAAGAAAAGGAAAAAATGATAGAAAAGACAAAAGAAAGGGAAAACTTTTCTGAACTCAAAAATAGGAAAAGCTTATCTGAATGTACAACTGATCCCATGGTTATGCCGCGCCTTTGAGATTAATCTACCCAGTCTATTCATGTCAATCACTTTCTGATGGCCGCGTTTTGCTAGGAATAAACGAATGTCCAAACCTTGTCTCATGCAGACATCTTGTAACCATCTCGCCTTGTCACCTCATAGTGCCCTTCGAAGGGTTTTCACTAATGAGATTCTCTCATTTCTCTATCTCCCGTCGCCTTAGGGTGCCCGTAAAAGGTTTTCACCGTAAGACTCTCTCATTTTATTTCTCTTAGCTTTCTTCGCCTTAAGGTGCCCGCGAGGGTTTTCACCGTTAAGACTCTCTCATTTCGCTTTCTTTCCAGGCTGGGGTATTATCCACGAAATTCCCTATAAAGGGCTATCCATTTTTAGCTTGTGAATCCTGGACTCAGTCGAGGATCGGAGTGTCCTTCTCGGCTTTCATTTGCATGACTTGGCATTTGTCAAATACTGATCGAGAGGTCTTTTTTGGTCATTAATGCGGTTTTCGTGTATGAGGCTAGAGAAAAGGGATTTAACCTCAACGGGTAGCTCATTACAACTTTCGGAATCCACACTATCTTTTCAAACGAAACATGATTTTTGCCCCAGTTTTGTTGCTTGGGGAATCTTTGATTTTTATTTTATTATGACCGAGCCGTGTGGCGCCTACGTATCATTCTTGAGGAATCAGGTCGAACGTAGTTCACTTTTTCTTGTGTTTTTTTTTTCTTTGTTTCTTTTTCTATTTTGTTACACATCTTCCTTGATGATTCCGAAAGAGGGTATATGAAAGAATAATTAAGGCTCAAAGGGGAAAACAAGGGTTAAAGTGTTTGGGTAGTAGAAAAATTGCCTCTGTCATTTCATTCTCCGAAAAATGCCAAATATACACAAATGAAACCAAACGTTGACAAATGCATTAAAGAATTACACATAATATCTCTTGACTGCATCAGAATTGATAGCCATATCGGTGCATCTTCCCTCAACATCGGTTAGACATAGAGCGCCGTTGGATAATACTCTAGTCACCACAAATGGTCCCTGCCAATTTGGAGCGAACTTGCCTTTCGCTTCGGCCTGATGTGGTAGGACTCTCCTCAGCACATGCTGTCCCACTTCAAATTTCCTGGGACGTACCTTCTTGTTATATGCTCTCGCCATTCTCTTTTGATACAATTGGCCGTGACATACTGCTGTCAATCTCGTTTCATCGATCAAGCTCAATTGCTCTAATCGGGTTTTGACCCACTCGTCGTCATCAATCTCAGCTTCAGCAACAATTCGGAGGGATGGGATTTCAACTTCTGCTGGTATTACTGCTTCAGTCCCATACACCAACAAGTAAGGAGTTGCACCTACCGAAGTCCGGACGGTAGTGCGATAACCCAACAGTGCGAATGGTAACTTTTCATGCCATTGCCTAGACCCTTCTACCATCTTCCTCAATATCTTCTTTATATTCTTGTTTGTCGCCTCAACCACACCATTTGCTTTGGGACGGTATGGTGTGGAATTTCGGTGTGTAATCTTGAACTGTTGACATACCTCCTTCATCAATCCACTGTTAAGATTGGCACCGTTATCCGTGATGATTATCTTTGGAATTCCAAACCTACAGATGATGTGGGAGTGTACGAAGTCCACCACCGCCTTCTTGGTCACTGATTTGAACATTTTGGCCTCCACCCACTTGGTAAAATAATCGATCGTTACCAGAATGAACCTAGGACCATTGGAAGCTGCAGGTTCTATAGGTCCAATAACATCCATACCCCATGCAACAAACGGCCATGGTGCTAACATTGTATGCAATTCAGTTGGTGGAGAATGAATCAAATCTCCGTGTATCTGACACCGATGGCATCTTCGCACGAAACTTATACAATCACGCTCCATCGTGAGCCAGTAATATCCTGCTCGAAGAATCTTCTTTGCCAATACGTATCCGCTCATGTGTGGTCCACAAACTCCCGAGTGTATATCCGTCATCACTGTTGTGGCTTGACTTGCATCTATACATCTCAACAATCCCAAATCGGGGGTTCTTTTGTACAGCACCCCTCCACTAAGGAAAAATCCGTTTGCCAATCGTCGAATAGCTCTCTTTTGATCTCCAGTTGCTTGCTCTGGGTATATTCCTAACCTGAGGTATTCCTTGACATCATGAAACTATGGCTCACCATCCATTTCTTCCTCTATCATATTGCAATAAGCATGTTGATTTCGGATCTGAATATGTAATGGATCGACACGAACCTTGTCCGGGTGATGTAGCATTGACGCTAAAGTAGCTAGAGCGTCGGCAACCTCATTATGCATCCTTGGGATGTGCCTGAATTCTACTGATCGAAAGCGCTTGGTCAGATCATGCAAACACTGACGATACGGGATAAGCTTTAAATCTCCGGTTTCCCATTCTCCCTGAATCTGATGTACCAGAAGGTCCGAGTCCCCCAAGACCAAGACGTCCCGTACATCCATGTCTACCGCTAATCGTAACCCCAAGATACATGCCTCGTACTCAGCCATATTATTGGTACAATGAAAGCGCAGTTGAGCAGTAACAGGATAATGATGTCCTGTTTCAGAGATGAGCATAGCCCCTACTCCGACTCCTTTTGCGTTCGCCGCTCCGTCGAAGAAACGCTTCCACCCCGGATCCTCAATTAATTCCAGCCCATCAATTTGCAATACTTCTTCGTCCGGAAAGTACGTCCTCAAAGGTTCGTATCCGTCATCAACAGGATTCTCAGCTAAGTGATCGGCTAGGGCTTGAGCTTTCATAGCCGTTCTTGTCACATATATGATGTCGAACTCTGTAAGTAATATTTGCCATTTTGCTAACCTCCCTGTAGGCATAGGTTTCTGGAAAATATACTTCAACGGATCCAAACGCGAAATGAGGTAAGTGGTGTAAGAAGACAAATAATGTTTCAGCTTTTGGGCTACCCAAGTCAAAGCACAACAGGTCTTTTCCAAATGAGTGTACTTAACCTCGTGGACCGTGAATTTCTTATTGAGATAGTAAATGGCCCGTTCCTTCCTGCCAGTAAGATCATGCTGCCCCAGTACGCAGCCGAACAAATTCTCCAAAACCGTTAGATAAAGAATCAGGGGTCTACCCGGTTCGGGCGGAACTAGTACGGGTGGGTTTGACAAATACCCTTTGATTTGGTCAAACGCTTCTTGACATTCTGTCGTCCATTCTATCGCAGCGTCTTTCTTCAACAGACGGAATATGGGCTCACAGGTTGCTGTGAGCTGAGCAATAAACCTACTGATGTAATTTAACCTTCCCAACAAACTCATTACCTCTGTTTTATTCCTTGGCGGAGGTAACTCTTGGATGGACTTGATTTTGGATGGGTCCAACTCAATGCCCCGTCGGCTGACGATGAATCCTAGCAACTTTCCTGATGGGACTCCGAATGCGCATTTGGCCGGATTGAGTTTGATATCATATCTTCGCAGTCTTTGAAAGAACTTCCTGAGGTCAGCAACGTGGTTTTCTTGACGTCTAGATTTTATGATCACGTCATCCACATATACTTCAATCTCCTTGTGTATCATATCATGGAATACCGTAGTCATCGCTCTCATGTATGTTGCCCCTGCGTTCTTCAAACCGAATGGCATCACCCGATAGCAATAAGTCCCCCACGGTGTGATAAAAGCCGTCTTTTCTGCGTCCTCTTCATCCATCAAGATCTGATGGTATCCCGCGTAGAAATCCACAAAGGATCCAATTTCACGTCCGGCGCAATTATCAATCAGGATATGGATATTGGGAAGCGGGAAATTATCCTTGGGACTCGCCTTGTTGAGATTGCGGTAGTCTACGCATACTCTGATCTTTCCGTCTTTCTTTGGCACCGGTACTACGTTAGCCAACCATTCAGGGTATCGAGTGACACGAATGACTTTTGCCTGCAACTGCTTGGTTACTTCCTCCTCGATCTTTACACTCATCTCCGTCTTAAATTTCCGCAGTTTTTGTTTGACGGGCGGGCATGCCGGGTCAGTAGGCAATTTATGGACCACTAGGTCAGTGCTGAGTCCTGGCATGTCGTCGTACGACCATGCGAAAATGTCTTTAAACTCCATGAGTGTTTTGATCAACTCTTCTCTCAGGTTGGGTTCAATATGGACACTTATTCTGGTTTCTTTGACGTCATCTGTGTCCCCCAGATTAACAGCCTCGATATCATTTAAATTTGGTTTGGGTTTTTCCTCGAAGTGACTTAATTCTTCACCGATTTCTTCTACGGCTTCATCATCGCCGTATTCCGGTTCGCTCTCGTCATTTCTTATTTCATGCGTTATTATTTCCAAACCCGATTGACTTTCTAGACTGGATTGATTAATCTTTAAGCACGCCATATCATTAAGATCAGTTGAAAGAAAGCTGCTCAGCAAAGTAAAAAGAAGGAAAAATAAACAAAATTAGAAACGAAGGGAACAAAATTTCATTAATGGGAACAGTACAAGGAAAAACAAACTTGCAAACTCAAATCGAAATGAACTAAAACAAATGGATTTTACTTCGGGGACAATCCCAACACAAAAATTTCAAAAGAAAACAATCCAAAACAAACTACCAAGACTCCTTCCGGACAGGGAGAGGAGTAGCCTTCCAATTATTCAACTTTGCTTTCGATCCCACAAACTGTATCTCGGCATGGCTGGATCCTTCGCCATCCTCGAGCATGCATACATCTGCGAATAGGTCCTCGAACTTTCTTAAGAACTCTTCGTCTGGCCTAACCATAGGACCGGGAATCTTTGTCGTCGGATGTCCTCTTACTCCAGACCTGACAAAAGATTGGGAAAGGCGTGGAACAAGCTTCGGGAGCACCCATATCTTCTGCTTATTCCTCTTGGCTCGCTGGATGTCCTCTGATGTTGGCTTGAATCCCAAGCCGAAGGTTCCCACGTTTTCGACCACAGATACCGGTTGTATGATTCCTTGCAGAGATGCACCTAGACCTTTGTCGGGTATGAAACCGTGTCTCAACATTTCATGAGCCACCATGACGTCTGCAGTAATTATTCTGTCATTGGGAATGCATTCCCCTTCCTGGAACTCGGTTGGCGGATACCACATCGCAGATCTGGTATACCCATGGCCCAACATCTTCTTCTGTCTCAACAAAGGGGACGACAGTGCCTGGTTGTAGATCATTCTCTCCGTGGACGACGATCTCCTGTTGGTCCCACTCAAACTTGACGAGTTGGTGTAGGCTGGATGGAACTGCTCTTGCGGCATGGATCCATGGTCGCCCTATCAGAAGGTTATATGACACTACCATGTCCAGCACCTGGAATTCCATGGTGAACTCCACCGGTCCAATTGTCAAGATTAACACTATGTCCCCGACCGATGCCTTGCCTCCTCCATCAAACCCTCGAACACATATGTTGTTCTTGCGTATCTTGCCGGTGTCCACTTTCAACTTGTTCAGTGTTGAGAGAGGACATATGTTAGCACTGGACCCATTATCGACAAGGACTTTGGTAACCACCGACTCCTCACACTTTACCGTAAGATATAAAGCCTTGTTGTGTTCGGTGCCTTCCTCAGGCAACTCGTCATCGGTGAAGGTGATCCGATTCGCTTCGAAGATCCTATTGGTGATCTTCTCCAAATGACTCACCGAGATTTTATCGAGTACGTGGGCCTCATTCAGAACTTTTATCAAAGTTTGCCGATGTTCTTCAGAATGTATCAGCAAGGATAGCAATGAGATTTGCGCAGGAGTCTTCTTCAGCTGTTCTAGGACAGAATAATCATGTAGCTTCATCTTTTTCAGGAATTCTTCTGCCTCTTCGTCAGTCACCGGCTTTTTCAATGTTGCCGGAGTGATCTTCCTCAATTCCGCAGGGGCAAAACATCTCCCCGAGCGGGTCAAACCTTGCGCTTCGCAAACTTCCTCTTTCACTTCCTTTCCTTTGTAGGTTGTCGTGGTCCGATCATAATTCCATGGAATAGCTCTGCTATCAGTTATTGGCAACTGTATTGCTGGCTTGATGATGAAAGGATCCATTCGAACACCTGCCACCGTCAAGACGGGCTTGGTTACTACCCCTGGTACAACTATTTTTGCTTCCCCCGGCCTCACCGGTACTTCGTTCACACTTCCCTTCTCTGCTTCCGACCCTCATGGTACGTCCTTCTTGCAAATGGATGGCTCATCGAGGCTCGGCCCCTTTCTCATTCCTACCCCGCTAGACTTGATCATCATTACAGTCTGAGGGGCTTTCTCCTTTCCTTCTTCTACCCGTACCAACTCGATCATGTTGGTCTCATGATGAGTTGGAAGTGGGTTTTGGTTGATGTTGGGCTCTGTTGGAGTCTGGACCTCAATCCTGCGAGTGTCGATGAGCTCCTGGATGGTCGTTTTCAACCTCCAACACTTTTCCGTGTCGTGTCCTGGACATCCTGAGCAGTATGCACAATTTACTGAATGGTCCAGGTTCTTTGGAAGAGGGTTTGGTAGCTTAGCTTCAACCGGATTTAGCAACCCTACTTACTTCAACCGGTGGAACAGACTGGTGTAAGACTCTCCCAAGGGAGTGAAAGTCTTTGGCCTTGGCGCCCTGTCGCCCCTGAATGCCTGGTTCGGACGAAAACTCGCGCCCGAGGGGTTTCTGTAGGCTCTTGGGGGTGGGTAATTGTTTTGCGGGTTTGGTGCACGCCACGGTGCATGGACGGGAGGTGCAGAATAGGACTGTGCGTGATGGACAGTAAAATGGGGAACAGGTGCTGGATAGTAATGTTGCGGGTGGTTATATGGATTGTGGAAGTAATTTTGGTGGTGAGGCTGGGGCGGGCTATATTGGGGTGCGGGGCCTCTGTTTCTGAACCATGTCCCGGACTCGACTGCCGCGACTTCCTCTTTCCTCTTTTTCCCGAGTACTCCTCCGGTACCACTTTGGATAGCCTGAGTGGTGGCTTTCAATGCTGAGTAGCTCATGATCTTGTTGGCTTTCAAACCTTCCTCGATCATAGCCCCCATTTTTATCACCTCGGTGAATGATTTGCCCACGGACGTCACCAGATGTCCGAAATAGGTTGGCTCTAGTGTCTGCAAGAAGTAATCCACCATCTCGCTCTCTCTCATAGGCGGATCTACCCTTGCTGCCTGTTCCCTCCAGCGGAAACCAAATTCCCTGAAACTTTCAGCGGGTTTCTTCTCTAATTTTAGCAATGATAGGCGGTCGGGGATTATTTCAAGATTGTACTGGAACTGCCCGATAAAAGCTTGAGCCAAGTCATCCCACGTAAACCATCTGCTGGGGTCCTGTCTAGTGTACCACTCCAGCGCAGATCCTCCCAGACTCTGACCGAAGTAAGCTATCAGAATCTCGTCTCGTCCTCCGGCTCCTCACATTTTACTACAAAACCCTCGAAGATGGGCTACTGGATCACCATGCCCCTCGTATAGGTCAAACTTAGGCATTTTGAACCCGGCTGGCAACTGGACATCTGGGAATGGACACAGATCCTTGTAAGCGACACTGACCTGGTTGCCCAAACCGTGCATGTTCCTGAAGGACTGCTCCAGGCTTTTGACTTTTCTAATAACTTCCTCATGTTCCGAACTTTGGAAGTGCTTTTCCGGTTCTGCCGGATTATCCCAGTGAGGGGTGTGTGATTGCGGTTCAGGAGCCCTAAAAGTAGGCTCTGGAGAATAACCAATGATTCTCATGGATTTGAAATAGCGGCTCACTGGGTGACTTCTGTAAAGTAGCTGGTGGAGGTGCCACAAAAACAGGGGTAACCGGGGGAGGAGGATTTTGCCTGGCTGGTGAAACCGGGGGGATATATGGGTTTTCCCCTTGATAATAAGGATAGATTGGCGCACTGGTCAAGGGATCCATGGGCGGACGCTCTGGTGCTGGTGTAAGAGTAGGAAGGTTTGGTGATGATTGTCCCCTAGCCCAGGCTAGGTGCATCTCTGTCATTTGCTGTCTTAACCGGTCTATCTCCTCTTTCATGATTTGTATCTCTGTTTTCTCCCCATCGATACTTTTGTCGGAACTAGACATGCTCGCTGGAATTGGACCTTTTGATCTGGTATGGTAAGGGTGATCGGCCAGTATACTCTGTCAAGTCAACTGCTAAACTTTCTGGAAATTGCAACAAGCTTGTTAGCTCACTGAATTTAACAGGCATGTTATCACACGTTGGATGTAATGCACCTAATCAATTAACCATTTCTACATGTATTCCTCGCATGCGTCATTCCAGCTTTTCTTTTTCTTCTCTTATCCTTGAAAACTTTATTGTGGATTGCCTACGTATCACGTCCCCGCGTGAATCAGACCGAGCGTAGTTCTAATTCAATAGACATAAGATATGAATGAAATGTTTATGAATTTTATTTCAACCAAACTTCAAACTTGAAACACTTGCAAAAGACAACATTGGAGAAAAACTTTTAAAAGGACAACAGACTCTCAAATAACAGACTCTTCTAAGCATGTCCCAACGCCTCGAATTTTTGCGCCCGGGGGGCGTTGTTTGGCCTTGCTGCAGTTCTTGGTGTAAGATCTTTCCGTATATTCCCCAATTCTGCCATGACTTGGTGGACACATTCCATGATTGAAGAGAAGAGGGCAGGCCGAGGTACTCGTTCGCAGTTCAAACACCTCATAGTAATGTAGTGCCCGATCTCATTGATCCTGGTTCTGATCATGTCTTTTTCTCTGAGCAGCTGCCCTATGTGTCTGTTCTTTGCCCCTAATACTTGAGAGTTGTCGGAGATATGGTCCAAGAGCCTATCTATTTGTCTTTCCATCCGTGCCATCAAGTTGTGACAACGGTCTCTATATCTGCTTTAGCATCCTGGACTTGCCTAAGAGTTCGCTCTCTAAGAGTGGCATTTGCTTTTCTCAAATTAACGATGATTGCATCATATTCTTTCTCTACTTGTTGTAGACGGAGTGCTTCTTGGTGGGCTGCTCTCTTCCATTTTGTCCGGACTGCAACCAAGGTCGCTTTTGCCTTCTCCAAGTCTTCTTGGTGTTCAAAGGCTTTCCTTTCCAAATCGTTTATTAGCATCTGATCACTCCGACTCCTCCTTGACCTCTCTGCGGCCAATTGCATCTCTCGAATTTGGGTTTGGAATGCTTCTCTTTCCTTCTCCCAACCGGCCCTTTCCCGATCGAAATCAGCTTGTTGTATGTCCATGGCCGCTTCCAGGATTCCTTTGTCTTCTTTTAAAGTGTTGATGCAAGATTGGAAATTTTGTGTTGTCTCATGCTCGGCCTCCCTAACTCTGGCTTCTATTTCTCTCTCCCAATCGACGGCATACTTCACTGACCTTTCTGACCTTTGCTCTGGTATTGATTGGTTGTGGAACCATTCAAGATAAGCGAGACTCACTTCTCCCCGTTCTCGATCGGCAACCATCTCGTTGATGTCGGAGAGTCGACTACCGAACCATACCTTCTGCGCATAAGTCTCCCTCGGGGTCTCCTCCGTCACAAATTCCCATGTAAACGATCGCATATCCTCAATTGGGGGCCTTTTCTGTTCTCTACCCAACTGCCGCATGACACGTAGTGGGGCATATGGTTGGAAACCCCTGAAACCCATTAGTATGTAGAATGGGCGATATGTCGACATATGCATGATTTTGGCAGAAGGGAACCAATAATAATTCCAAGTAAGTTGATCTGCCCTTAAAGAGTTGAGAAATTCTTGCCAAGTCCTCAAATCTTCTGGAAGGTTACAACGGGCGGCTCTGTTTGTATGACAACGAATATAATTCAGCCAATCCGTGTTGAAGTTTATCACAATTGGGTGATGATAGAGATGTTCTACAAACCACATTTGTAATAAGATATTGCAACCTTCAAAATAATCTTGTCCTTCTTGGCAACGAGTTAAGGCCCGGAAGATGTCTCCTAGTATCATTGGAAGAACAGTGTGTTCCTCGTTACTCTGTAGATATGAGACCACCGCAGCCAAACGGATTCGGATGCGTCCGCCACGTTCGGGAAAAACCATGGTTCCCAAAAAAGCGATCATAAAGGCATAGATTCTTAAGTCTCCCCAGGCGTCATAATTCAACTGGTTGACAAATTCAGTATTTGAGAATTTCGCGAACCCATTCTTATCACCAAATCTGTCGTAGAGATAATCCAGTGGCACCCAACCGTTCTCCAAACAACCCATGGGAACCCGCCGGAGACATAACTTTTTCAAGAAATTATTTATACCCATCTGCCTAGGAGCTGCAGGTCTCATCTTGTGCAAATCTCTTCCGAGTCCTGTGAGTCCGCCCAATTCTTCCAAAGTGGGTGTCATTTCGCAATCCCGGAATCTGAACACATTGCTCGTTGAGTCCCAAAAACTCACTAAAGCTCTGATCACATTTTTATCCGGTTTTATCATCATGATGTCCGGAAGAAACTTGAGGTGCTTGTGAACTTGATTTCTTTCCCAAGCTGAGAAACTAGTCCACCATTTACGGAGCCGATCTGGGGTTTTGTCCTGGACCATGAACATAGGTGGCATTTCGTCTCTCACCCTTTTCTGGCCGATTCGTTGCGAGGAAGTCATGCTGATCCTAGAAAAGATAAAAATGAACTTAAGAGATTTTTTTTTCAAAAATATTTTATTATAAAAAAAACGAATTTTGTTAATACGACCTTTCAGCACATGAAGAAGATTTGAAGGTTGTATAACAGGATACCGGTGTGATGTCTATATTCCGTTTTGCGAAATTAGTCCTCCGGCGCCCCTTTTGAGGCGTTTGGCTATTTTCGCAAGATTTCCTAACTCTCGACTAAAAACAAAAATCCTAATTCTAATATTTTTAATTATTGTTTTCCTAAAAAAAAAATCAGTATTAGTTGAGCCCGATATGGGTTGCCTACGTATCTCATGTTTGGTGAGAATCAAACTTGCGTAGTTCGAAAATAAAAGAACTAAATCATTTTAAGAAAAGGAAACAAACTATTTTAAACAGCATTTATAAAACAAATTATTTTTAAAGGAACTAAGAAAATTTATTTGGAAATTTTTTCTTGCATTTTTTTTTTCAAAAATTATTTTCAAAGAAACTAAACTATTAAAATTAAGAAAATTTATTTGGAAATTTTTCTTGCATTTTTTTTTTCAAAATTATTCTCAAAGAAACTAAACTATTAAAATTAGGAAAATTTATTTGGAAATTTTTGAATTTTTTCAAATTTTATTTTTTAAAGAACTAATTATTTTCGTAAAATTAAGAAAATTTATTTGGAATTTTTTTTGTTTTTTTTTTTTTTAGGATTTATTTTCAAAGAACTAACTATTTTCCATTAAAACTATTTTGACTATATACCCTGGCATTTTCTACTTCTTCCTCTTTTTTAACAAACCGGTCGGCATGTAAGATCGAAATAAATGCACACACAAAAAGATGCAACAAGTTGGTCTTTTTTGTTTCAGGTACACCTGTCTTAGACAGGCCCAACCCCCGTGTTGAGCCTCCTAAGTCAAATATGCACATGATGCAAATAAACGTTCCTATCGGGGATCCGGCATAAGGTTTTGTTATTCTAAGTCATCATCTTGTTGGAAAAGTGTCTAGACTGGCTTTAACTCGAGCGGACAACTCGAGCCAAAGAGTGTCAGTGCACCGGTAGCATGGCTTTCCGGCTTAATTGACAAAACTCTCCACCTAAACATGTGTGACTATAAAATCCTTCACCGGGTGCCAGGCACCACAGCTATCTTTGAGAAAAACGGGCTATGTCCAGCAAATGCCCGGTATTGTATTTCAGAAGACTCAAAAAAGAGAAAAATGGGTATCGGCACAATTTATGTACAGTTCACGAAATATCAAAGCGGTAAAGCAACATTTAGCATATAAAATATAAACATGTAATAAAATCAGATAATAAATAAGCCAAATACAACAATTATTCAAAGCTCGAATTCTTAAAACCCTGAACCAGTGGTTCTGGGTTTGTAGTCCCCAGCAGAGTCGCCAGAGCTGTCACACCTCCTTTTTACGCGCCCGCGAGGGCGCGAGGGGGAGTTTTTCCAATTAAAGGACAATCAAAACGGGATTCATTTATTAAGATTCAGAGTCGCCACTTGGGAGATTTATGGTGTCCCAAGTCACCGGTTTGAATCCTGAATTGAGGAAAAGTTTGACTCTATTTAAAAGTCCGCGAACCTGAAATCCGGATAAGGAATTCTGTTAACCCGAGAGAAGGTGTTAGGCATTCCCGAGTTCCGTGGTTCTAACACGGTCGCTCAACTGTTGTATTTGGCTTATTTATCTGGTTTTGTGACATGTTTTAACTTATGTGTATTTTTTTTTTCTTTCTTTCTATTGCCCTTAATTATTTGAATTACTCGCCTTTAATCCATACTATACTACATTTTTCTACGCTAATGCTCAATCTACTCGTATTCACAAGTGTTGACAACTCATGCTTATATTTTATACCTATTGATTAATGCTAAAGAAATTAAAGGTATTTGTAACCTACATTAGGCACACAATTCCACCAGCTATTAATCTACTGTAAGTGAGTTCATATATAAAATCGGAACAAAACGTGAATATCAGTATTGAATCCTATTTTTTAAACCTTTTCTTTTTCAAAAAAAACTCCTTTACTAACATCTAAACAATAAGAAACCTTAAGATAATTAATGAGAATCATATGTTAACATTCTAATCACAAACTCATAATAGACATTCAAATATTAAAACCTCACTGATACAACTAACTGTATAGTCATACTTCTCCCTTTATGCTTCTAATACTTGTGAGCACGTGATTTTTGCCCTACATGAGAATTATTCCCAAAAAATTTAAAATAAAATAGTTTTGTGTTGAGTGTGGTTTTTTGTGATTTTTGTTATTTTTCTCTTATTATTTGCATCTGTTGCGTGTGCATGTCTATTAGTTAAATTAATATAAAATATAAAAAATGTTTGCATTTTTTTTATATTTGTAATTTAGAGTAATTAAGTTTGTTATAGAAAAATGAAAATCATAAAAAATGATAATGTAGTTTTGCATTTTTAAACACTTAATGTCCAAATTGTGCGATTTTATTTTTTGCTATTTGATTGCATGATGATTGTTATTGAGAGTTAATTAGCATTTTTAATAAGTTAATTTGGTTCTATAGGTTAATTTGGGATTGTTAAAATTTTTAGTTTTAATTAATTGTTTAAATAAAGGAAAAGAAAAAAAAGAGAAACAAAAAAGAACAAGAATAAAGAGAAAATCGGAATGGACTCAAAGGGGCCAAACCCAGTCCAAAACCGGGCCCAATCGAATTATTCCAAACCCAGTCCGACTCACTTTTAATCCTGGTCGTCCATTTCAAATTGATCCGATGGCCAAGATTCACCTCTACTACCCGTTTAGGAAGCATTCATCTGGGCCGTTTAACTAAGTTGATCCAACGGCCAGCACCTCACCCCCACAACCCGAGTTTGCCCGACCCATATCCATACAAAAACCCGCCCGGTCTCAAACCTACTCGAACGACCCCGTTTAGTTAAGTAGGTTGATCCAAGCCGTCAATCTTAATCGATCCAACGGCCTGGATCAAATCCTTTGGTTGGTATATATTCCTAAACCACACACCCGCCCCCCTAAACCCCCCTCGTCTTCGTCGTCTTAGAGACGCTCAGACCTCGCCGTCCACCGCCGTGCGCCGCCCGCCGGAAATCGCCTCACGGCGGTTCCGGTAGGCCAACGGCCACCAAATTAACACCAACCCTTCTCCTCACATCCCTCTCTTCGAATCCGGCCTCTGTTAGGCTCGAATATCGCTTGAGCGTCTCGAATATTCGTTCGAAGGTCGCCGGAATTTGACATTCATGCCAAACCTCACCAAAATCACACCATAGCTTCCCCTCGCCTCCCTCATACCCCCACCGGCCTTGGTTTAGCTCGAATCTTACCAGGGTTGTAAAAGCCCCAAATCTCGGCCATGAACCCTAGATGCCGATTTCTTCCTAATTGAGGTCTAATAGACCTTAATTGGGATGTTTTCATTATTGAAAACATCTCAATTAAGGTCCATTGGCCTCAAAAACGAAGAACCCAAGTCCAAGTTGAATCCCAAGTTCGAATTGAACCCAAGACAGGTCCGGGTCCGTTCAAATGCAGAGTTGGTCTTCTCTTATGGTATTTCTTCCTTTATTTCTTCATATTCCATTTGTTAATCAATTGAATTTTGTCCTCGTGCTTTAGTTTTTCAGTTTTTGTTCTTCATCCCCAAAGACTTTTATTTGGTCAAGTTGTATTCTGTTAATTGTTCGAATATGTTTGTCATAGGATAGTTATTCGTTTCGCTTGGCGTCGTCGAATATTTGGATTTCATTTTTTGCCGAGACTTTCAGAATCACTGTTTGGATAATTGATTTGTTACCATTGTTATATGTTGTAGTTGATTAAATGTCGTCGATTAGCTGCATAGGTTGATTTGTTTGATATCCCAGACAGTGAATAACACTTTTGAATTGAATTGGAGTGTTTGATTGAGACTGAACTTAGGATGGGAATTAGCTGACTAGGAAATTAGGTGTTAGCCTCTTTGAAATATCCCTGGTGCCCTGCACATGAAGCTGGACAGTGGAGTCTGCTGTCACTGCAGGGCACTTAGCCTTGTCTGGGCAGAAACCATAGTTAACTAATAAAGTCCATACATGGACAAGGGATAGTGGAAGTTCAGGGACAGTGGGCTGGAAACAGAGAGGGGATGGGCTGGGCAAAGAGAGGGATGGGCAGATGTATTCCCTGATGCTTTTTGGCCCTGATAAGTGGTGGTTTCAGCCATAAAAGGGGAGAGAGAGAGAATACATTGGGAGGGATTCATACACACACGTAGAGAGCAAAAGATTCATACATAGATACATACAGACAGTGAGAGTAAAAGGGAGACAGTAGACAGAGATAGATTTTGAGCATTGGAAGATTTCAATTTTCTAATCAGTTAGAGAGAGTTTAATCACTCCTTAGAGAGTATTTTTGAGAGCCTGAAAGCATCCAGTTGCTTGAACATCATTTTATGAGTTTGGAGAATCAGTTTTGGAGTTCTCTTGGTCATTTCATTTAAAGTTTAGAGTTGTTCGTGGTTCGTTTTCAAGTAGCTTTTCAGTTTGAGGCAAGACGTTTTGAGATCACTTTAGGGTCGTATTGCAGTAGTGCGTTCCTAATTTCATTGCTAAGGTCATTTGGGTTAAATTAAGCTTGTTTTGGGCTTGATCTATTTGATCTGTTCGATTTAAAGAATTTTTGAGTTCCTGATCCTTTCCTGGGTTGAAGTTTGGTATGATTTTTGGTTGTTGAACTCGAATTGTTGTCGCCTGTTCTTACTGCCTCAGCTGACTTCTCCTTCCTCTTCGTTTTGTGGTACGATTTCAGGTACATTTTTACCTCCTTGACAGCATGAAGTTTCAAATACTGTATTTACATTGTTGAAAAATCAAGTCTACTGAAGTCCTTATTACAACGGACTGTTTCTTATATTTGCAATTGATACTTACAGCATCTTTTACGATAGATTCATTTGATTAAATGTGTGTTTAGTGTTAGATAAGTTTATTTAAGAATGCAATTTGTAATAACAGGATTGTTTTGTTATTATGATTGGGTAGCTGTAGTTTAGCTCATTAGTATAAAGTAAATACATAAAAATGATTTCATATATGAATAATCAGGTTATGCAACATCGTGATGTTAATCTAGATTCTAGCATTTGACTACTAGATATCTTTGCTATCAGGTTACTACTTCTATACTGATTTTAATGATCAATCCTAGGATAAGTCAAAGGGATAATTAAGCACTAGGTTCAATTATTAGTTATTACTTTAAAGCCTGTCTATGTATTGATCATTTGATTAAATAATTCCTTTCGAATCTGAATTGATAAAATAATTGCATTTCCAGTTAATACCTTAAACAAGTAGATTATCGTTTCCGGGTTTCCGAATTGAGTCCTAGGCGACGAATGTTGTAATAAGAACTCATGACCGAAAAAAAAACAAAAAGAAAAAAAGAAAAAAAAAACCATCCAGTTGCAAAAGTGTTGAATTGTATTCAGAAATTACAAGTGGTTACGGTTAAATTGTTTGCTTTATGTTTTCGTAAGAGTCACTTTGTATTCAAGTAGGTTAGGCGACTGTTGATTAAAAATGGACAAATTCCGTGGCCTCCTCCTATTACAAATTGGTCCATGAGTCCGCTAATACCGACTTGGTTCGAAAGCTTCAATGTATAGTTTTAAAATATCAATAAATTAAGATTTTTTAAAGACCAATTAAGTAGAACATCATAGTTATGTTAGGATTGACCTTGAATAAAATAATGAGATGAGCCTCGCCAAACAAAAATACACAATTGCGGGGCCCTCGAATTAATTGTTATAAATATTTAGACCCGGAAGGACCGTTTAATAAATTTCACGGTCTTTCCCGAAGTTAACAAAGACGATAGACTCTTTAGGCATGATTTGTAAACAAAATTACTTTCCTAAATACGGGTGTGCATTTATGTGACCCAAATCTTACTCTCGACGAAACTGAAATACATTAAAGTCACAGGCGTACCGGTTGCGGTGTGGCTCGAAATGTATTTTCGTGACGTCGCAATTCTTCTAAAATTGAAAAGCGGAACATTAAAAGCACCTAGTTAAAATATATAAAGAAATCAGATAAAAACAAAAATTGCAGTTGAGCGACCGTGCTAGAACCACGGAATCCGGGAGTGCCTAACACCTTCTCCCGGGTTAACAGAATTCCTTATCCAGGTTTCTAGTTTCGCAGACTACATTATAGAGTCATAAAATTTCCTCGGTTCGGGATTAAATCGGTGACTTGGGACACCATTATTTTTCCAAGTGGCGACTCTGAATAATTAAATAAATTAATCCCGTTTCGATTGTCCTTTAATTGGAAAAACTCCCCCGCGCCCTCGCGGGTAAGCGTAAAAAAGAGGTGTGACAATACTAATGATTAACCGGACATTTCAATTTAAGCCCATTCATTCCAATAGTAAAGAACACATAAGCTATTACCCAACTAGTGTCATTACATCATTCCATTTTAAAAAAAATATAAGAAGATCACATTCAACTAAACAACTTAAAAAAAAGTGTAAAAGAGATTTAAATAAACTACTGTATTATTACAAGTATCCATTTGAAATAAATAATCTCCATACTCAACCAATATCGTGCATTTGAAAGGTGAGATGAATACCCTGTGAAAGCAACAAAAAGAGGAAGAGAAGATCAGCCAAGCTAAGCAGTATCAACAGGTTCAAACAGCAGCACTTAACAGAAGCAACAG
The DNA here is from genome assembly GCA_032618575.1 of Nicotiana noctiflora. Taxonomy (NCBI): domain Eukaryota; kingdom Viridiplantae; phylum Streptophyta; class Magnoliopsida; order Solanales; family Solanaceae; genus Nicotiana; species Nicotiana noctiflora. The sequence goes on from JASVEL010001149.1 coordinate 178,468, forward strand.
CAGTAGCTACCCACAACAAACAGCAGTGGCTAAACACAGCAACAGCAGTAGCCACACACAACAAAAGCAACAGGAACAGGATCACAACAACAACAACCACAGAACAATAAACTACTGCGCCATTTCAGCAGACCAGAACCTCAATAAAACTTAACTCAATCACACTCCCAAACTATTCCAAATCAAACCAGAAACAACTCTCAGCTAAGATGCCTTTCCAAGATAATTTTCAAAAGCCACTTGATGGTTTAAACTAAAGTTCTTTTGAAAGTTCAATGGAACAGTAGTTTTTACAGTTCATATCCCAGCATCTATCAGAATATCTCTAGGTGTTTTCTGTGTATTCTCAATGTTTTTCCCTCTCTGTTGTTTTTTCAGATTTGTATGCCTATCCTTTGAACTGCCAGTGAAGTATATATTTGTGAATATGTGTGTGTCTCTCCTCTCCCTCTGTATATTTCCAATGTGTTCTTAAACTCACCCCAATGTATTCTCTGTACTCATGTCTTTCCAGTGTTTCCCCCTATTTTATAACCAAAACAGCACCTATTTTTTAATTCAACAGCTCACCTTCCAGCCTCTTTATTCCCTAGCCCATGTTACTTCTTAAACCTTTTTAAATCATCATTCCATGTTATCCCATCAGATTCCCACCTTTTCTGTTTAAGCATGAGATTTTTATTGTTTTAAAATCCCTTAAAGTACAAAACTTATGTGAATACCTGCTGTCCAGCAGGTTTCTAATGACTTAAGACATATGCCTTGCACCTAGATGTGGTTTTTAACATGCTTAAACAGCTATATCCAATCAACAATTTGAATTGAAATCACACAATCTAAGGCTCGGTCAACAAACAGGGAATCCTAACAGTTGTAGTTAAAATGGTTCAAACACAGAACTAGTTTGACGACATTCGACTAAACGATTGCGATACATAGAATTGATAACAGCCAATCGATAACAGACAGTCGATGAACAAGCTTTCAATCTTCAGCATTTAGGCCGAAAACAATGAAAGAAGTAGAAACATTATTCGACTTCAATAATCTAGTCGAATACACACACTTAATAACAAACAACAATCACTCGATCAACATAACTAATAATTTTGACCGAATAAAAGGTCTTTGAAGAAGAAAGAAAACAAAATAGAGACGGCCAAAGAAAATTGAGAAGAATTCAATCAATCTAAAACTAAACAAATACAAAACGAATTGAAGTAAACAGAAAGAAGAAAATTACCTCAAAAAGAAATCGAAATCAAATAGACCCGGTTCCGAAGGCTTCGAGTTTTTCATCTTTTGAAGTAAACGGACTTTAATTGAAGTGTTTTTCAAACGAAAAACACTCCAATTAAACTCTATTGACTTCAATTACTTTTAAATCGTACAAAATCCCTAATTTTAGAATTCTAGGGTTCTTGGGGCTCGGATTTGGGGTTTGGGTGGTTCGGGCTTGATTCGAACCAAACCAAGTTTGGTTTGATTACGAGGAAGGTTAGGGGAATCACTGGTATGTATTTGGACTTGATTGGAGTAAGTTCATAATTCGCTCACATCTTCAAATGGAGATTCGAGGCGGCCCAAGATGATTCGAGGAACAAAAGTTATGGTTTTGGGAAGAGGGGATAAAGGGGGTTCCGTTGGTGTAAGTTTGGTGGTGGATTGTGGCGTCGCCGCCACCGGAGAAGAGGAGGGTTTGGGGGCGGCGTGTCGCTAGGGTTTGGGTTGAAGAAGACGGTAGAATAAATGAAGGGGGGTCGGTTTGGCCTTGAGTATATTGAAGATGATTGTTGATTCTGGGCCGTCGGATCAAATAAAGCAACGGCTGAGATCTATTGAGGCTTGACTGACTGGACCGGGTATGAGTATATTTAGCTTGGGTCAGGGAATTGGGCTCGATTTTGGCCCAGTTCCGATTTTCTTCCTTTAATTTGTTTCTTTTCTCTTCAAAAAAAAAAATCTTTTAGTTCAAAAAAATTGATAACTAAAAATCCTAAAAGTCTTAAATTAACTTATAGAAATCAATCAACTTATAAAAGTATGAGTTAAAGTGTTATAACAATTAACACAAAATTAAATAACAATTAAAGATAAAATTACACAATTAGACATTAAACACATATTTTTTGTTATTTTTCCATTTTCGTCAAATAAATTTAATTACTCTAAATTACAAAACATGAATTTTATATGCAGCATGCAAATATTTTTGTATTTTATACTAATTTAAATAAATAGACACGGACACGCAAACGCAAAATAATAAGAGAACAATAACATATAATCCACGAAAATCACGCACAACACCAATACTATTTTATTTTGAAATTTTGGGAGCAATTCTCACGTAAGGCAAAAATCACGTGCTCACAGATAGTGCGTGTTTTTTTCAACAAATGAGTCGCATGAACGGAAGAATTTGTGTCAGATGTCAATTTTTTTAGTTTATTAAAATTTTAAATTGAGCCATCTTCTTCCTTTTTTGAAATTCTACCATAGCTACTCCTTGAGCTCCACCACCCGATCTCCTTCTTCTCAAATAAACTTATCATGATTTCTCATATCTCTTCTTGTTATACATAAGCTTAACTTGAGCTTTATCCATGGCGAAGTCGAATTTTCAGGAAGCGAGAATTTTCCGATATTTTTTTCAACAATTAAAGCTTAGCTCAAGCTTTTGCACATTCTTTAATTTTATTAATGGATAATTTTTTAAATAGTTGACTTGTGACGATGGAAGTTAATGGCGGTCTAACTTTTGCAGAAGTGAAATGGAAAAAGGAGTTGGATCTGGGCTCAAAAATTTTAATTCAATTTCAGCGAAAAATATGAAATTTTGGGTGTATTTTCTGGTGATTTCTGTTAGTTAATGGTAGCTTTGTTATTAAGTAAAAGGTGGTTGAAGAAGCTATGGTGTTTGATGGTGAAAAAAGAGGAAGACGGCCATGGTATCTTAGATGAGGAAGATGAGGGGTATCTTTGTAATTTAATTATTTTATTTTTTTAAATAAAACGTGTTACTATCTGATTGGTGCGTGATATTACACATATTCTGAAAAACTAGTTAACAAAAAAGTGGTATGTATTAGATACACTTTAGAAAGGTTAGATGTGTAAAGTAATATTCGTTCCTAAAAAGTGTGTAACAGAGATTTGGGTCCTAATTTAGGGGGTAACGTATGTATTTTGCCGAAAACTACAAATTTAAATATCTGGGTATTTGACAGGGAATATTCTAAAAATCTTAACTTATCTATATATAATAGGAGATGCAAAGACACCATAGTAAGTGAAGTGGCAACATAATAAAAAGTTAAGTTAGGTAATTTTTTTTAATTAGTTACCATTTTGAATTTGAGTTTAAACATTCAATAAAAGTCTAATTTAAAATCTAAATTATTAGAAGCAACTTAGTAAAAAGGGGGAGGCAAGGACACCATACTAAGCCAACTAACAGCATAGTAAAAAGCAATTTGGTATTTTTAAGATTAAAATTATTATCCATAAGATTAAGCCAAGTGTTAAGATACAACAAAGTCATTTAATAAATTTTACAATTATTCATGAAAAAATTTAAAACACACACAAAAAAAATGAAGATACAATTATAAAGTCAACAAATAATATATCGAAGCATTATATATAAATTTAGACAAACTAAAGATTGTGAATAATAGAACATTCTCTTAATTTGTTTTGAATATGATGCATTAGGTGGAATTGAAATGAGTTTGTTGGTCAGCTTTAGGGTAATGAGCGCATGATATGTTTGGCTTGACAAATTTGGGTGAAATTCATCGAGAGTGTAAAGTAAATCATGGCGGTGCAGGAAATTAAGGATATTTATATTTGAATTAATTCGGTTTGGTGATAATTGTGTGAAGGAACATTATTTATATTTATTCATATGTTTACTCGAATTGGTTATAGCTTAACATGATCCTGGCACAATATAAATTTGGGTCTCGAATTAAACTCCATCACCAATATATTCTTAATTAAAAATTTATTATTTTTAAAATTTCTATTTGATACTACTATGTCAGCAGATTTCAGCATCCTTACATATCGTAACAATTGTTACGAATAATATACAAATGAAATTGTGTACAATAGCAAGGTTTTCTTGTCGGCCAAAATGTTATCCTATATATATATATATATATATATATATATATATATATATATATATATATATATATATATATATATATATATATATATATATATATATATATATATATCAAATCATTGGTTATTTCAACCTAGTAATTATATTTTTACTCATCTATTTTTATATTGTAGCACCAATATTCATTCGTTGAGGGGTTTATATGAAAATAATATCTACTATTTCATGAAGAAAATAAAAGAATGATAAATATTTTTAACTATTTTAAAATACATACTTTATCCCAATTGTTTTTCAATTTTTTTAAGTACTTAAATAACAAAACTGTAATTCAAAAGAATAATAAAATTTGGATAGACTTGAATATAAGAATATTCAGTATTTGACTCAAAAGTTATCGGTTACTTTATGAGCTATTAACAACCAAAAAATATGAGAGAGGTAAATCGTAATCAAATATAATAAACCTAAATATAAAATCAGTATGATTATAGTATAGAAATATTTGCTAGGACGAAGAACGTGTAAAGATAATTGCTGCTCACAGTTGAGGGAGAATGATAGAGATAGAATGATAGAAATTGTATTATTTGATAATAACACATGGTCCATTACAACATGGAAGACTCCCTTTATATAGAGGTGGTGCTTTCTTACAAAAAATATAATCCGTCGAGAAGTCGTTGACGCCATTTTAGAGGAGACGTCTAAATACACATGTCGTCGTTTCCGCCCTTACGTCCACATTGCAACCTCATTGTAAGGGATGTACTTATCATTTTGTGGACGGGAAGAGTGTTGCGCTCAGCCCCCTATGGTCAAGTCATTTTGGCCCCATACAGTTAGTCCCTCCGCCCATTGGAGGCGTACTCGATGTACGTCTTCAATGGGTGGAAATATCGATCCGCCGTGGCGTTGCTAATGCATTGACACGTGGCCTACTATTTGAATTGATGTCATTACCAACATGCGTCATGATTATAACTGCTCCTAAGATAGATTAGGGGGCGATTTGATGTTTTGGTTTCCCGCCCTTTTTCTGACGCCCGATTCTTCGATTTTCGTGTATCAGGGCTCTATAAATAGGGGAAAGGTTTAATTTTTGCTATCTTTTGAACTTCTCACACTCTCTTCTCCTATTTTTCATCTTTCGTCAAAGATCCTAGTAATTTTTGTGTTGAATCCTTCGAGTCTTCTTTAAAGCTAGTTCCCTTAGTCATTGACGTATTTATTCGTAGATAAACACTGATTATGGATAGACGAGGCCAACAAGGTAGGGGAGACAGAGACGAGTCCTCCTCTAGGATTCCACCATCTTTGGGTGGTAGTAAAAATACTCAAAGACCCCTCATTCCCCTTACTGTGGACAACGAACTTCCACGAGAGCTTCATGCTCGAAGGGATTTTCCCACACGATGCCTAACTCCTGCATGGAACCACTCTGAGTTCCTTGATGTACATTTGGACAGTTTGCGGGAAGCATGCCAAGTCCCTGATATAGTGGTCATGGAGGCGGCCGGAGAGAATTTTGCTAACATACACAGACCGGGGTTCTGTGCTTTTTATGAATACCTTTTTTTGATCGGGTGCGGCCTGGCGGAGGAGCTTTTCCATTTCTACAATGTATGCCCGGCTCAGCTCACTCTGTACACATGAAAAGTGTGTCGCATATTGACCACTTCCAGGCGGATGACAAGCCAAATCGCTGCTTTTGGCTTAAATTTTTCTACGTCCGAACAACAGACCTGGTGGCGACCCTAGAGGGGTTTCCAGAAATGTGGATTCCAGAACGTGAGTGTTGTTATACATAGTTAATATTTTTCACCACTTAGGCCCGTTCAGTCTTTGTGACTTCCTCGCTTTTCCCTTTTTGCAGCTAGGGTTTCTTTTCCCCGACTACCAAATATAAGGTTGTGGGTGGGGAAAGTGATCCCTTTTGCGGAGGAATATCGGACGTGGGCAGCATTCATCACCCAATACGGCCCTTTATGTATTACACCGACTACTAATTTGGAAATTCTATTTTCAAGTGTCGTTGCTTGACTTACTTTATTTTGGTAGTTTGGAGTGTCACCCGAAGGAGGAGAAGACGGAATGTCGCAGCCCCCTCGGCAGCAAGGACTGATTCTGAGGATGAGTATGTGCCTCAGGAGCCTTAGGATAAGGGTGTTCATGAGGTTGCTCAGCCTGAGGCGAGTATGCGACTTTAGAGACTTCTAGCGAGGATGTTCCCGAAGCTGCTCGGCTCGAGGGCGGATATACGACCCAGGAACCCTCTGGCGAGGATGTTCCTGAGGCTACTCGGCCTGAGGTTGTGCCGGTGGTCGAATCTACGAATGAGATTACTCCTTCGCCTACATCTCCTTATGCCAAAGAGGAGGCTTCCGTAGGCGAAGAGCCGCCGGAGCGGAAGAGGTGTCAATTGCTTCTTGGCAAAGGAATAGTCGTAGAGCGCAGAAGGGAGAATGTACACCGCCCAGAGTCAAGGCCGATCTTGATGGGCGATGCCATTCGCTCGGAGAGGTCGGATCTTCTGAGGGGGGTCATTCCTGATTTACCCCTCTAAGTGTCGAAGGAGACGACACGCCGGCTGCTGCCGAGGCGGTTGCTAATGAGAGAAGGGCAGGCTCCGAGCAGGCTCCCACAACTATGAGCATGCCGCAGGGGGATCACGCTTGAGTGGAGATGGCGGAGGTTGGTCCTAACCGTCGAATCATGATCCCGATCGGATATAACCTGTTACTGGAGAGTGAGCAGGCCGCGACAGACATGACTTTGCTTTGCGTGGCTGCCAAGAGTGAGATTCTGAAGTATGTCAGTGATAAAGAGTTATCTCGACGAGTCGTCATTGCATCTTTTCATGTATGATTTTCTTTTTTTTTGTTTCTGAGGATGAACCTTAGATGTGTGATGACTTGTGTTGTGTTTTTCTTTTCAGACCCTCATTTTGGAAGTGAAGAGGGGTCGGCGTGCTTAAAAGAAGACCACCACCCTTAGGAGGGCAGTAAAAAAGTATAAAGAGTGTCGAGCTAAGCACCAAACATTGACGGACATATATGCCCAGGACCCAGAGTTTCAGGTATTTTGCGCGGGCTTATAGCAATTGGAAGCTCAGCTGTAGGAGCGTGTGACTCTGTTGGAGCAAGATGATGCAAACTTAATGACTGCCATGGCTTAAAATACGGAGCTGGAGAACCTCCTTCGGTCGAAGGAGGATGAGTTGGAGATTGGCCGTGGGGCAACAGTGGAGGCCGGTGAATTGCGTTCCAAAATCGATGCCCTAACTGCCGAGCTTAATGCCAAGGCGGCTGAAGTTGATGCTCTTAATCAGGAAGCAGTGACCGAGTTAGCCGACGACGTGTCTCGCGAGGCACACAACATGTGAGTGTACACCGAAGCCAAGCTGGCGGTTTTTTAAGATTTACATGCTGCTGGTTGGGCTACTAAGGCAGAGGTCGAGGACCAACGCCTTTTGTTCGGGTTGCCTGAGAAGCTTACAGGTATAACCCTGATTCCCTGGGCCTGGCGGGCTACACCTTTGCAGATGTGAACCAACTGGCTATTGGGTCCTGGATTTCTACATTATTTCAGGCCGAGGGTGGCGGTGAGCAAGGCAAAGGGGTGGCTGGCAACGACGAATAGGGTGGCGGTGGCTAGGGGGTGTATTTATTTTTTTGTTTTTAATTTCGTAACCGTGTGAATAGGATTTTACGTAAATGTATACTTTTCTTTTTGGAGGAAATGGAAGTCATTCTTTTGGTATTCATATATACCTTTTGTACCTTTTATTTTGCACGCTTGTCGTAGCAGTGTGCCTAGTATAGATCGTTGTCAAGTTGATTTGTCGTAGTCGAGCCGGGTCGACGTAGTATGATAATGGCCTTATCCATTTTCTTATCTTGGAATGATTGTGATCGTTTAGAAATTTCGGTCATGTCGAATCGATCTGTCATAATCGAGCCGAGTCAAGTACTATGACTGGCCTTAGTCGTTTGTTCGTTTTGAGGTGGTCGTGACCATTTAATGATCTCAACCGTGTCGAGTTGATTTATCGTAATCGAATCGAGTCGATTACCTTGACATTGGCCTTAGACTTTTATACGTTATAGACAACATTAGCCTTTTGCATATTGTATTTGGCCTTAGCCTTTTATACGTTGTAGATGGTCTTAGCCTCTGACACGCTGTAGACGGCCTTAGCCTTTTATCCGTTGTAGATGGCCTTAGTCTTTGTTACGTTGTAGACGGCCTTAGCCTCTTACACGTTGTAGGCAGCCTTAGCCTTTTATACGTTGTAGGCGGCCTTGGCCTTTTATATATTGAAGGTAGCCGTAGCCTTTCATATATTGGAGATGGCCGTAGCCTTTCATACATTGGAGAAGGTCGTAGCCTTTCATACTTTGGAGATGGTTGTGGCCTTTTATATATTGAAGGTGGCCGTAGCCTTTCATACATTGGACATGGCCGTAGCCTTTCATACATTGGACATGGCTGTAGCCTTTCATACATTGGAGATGGCCGTGGCCTTTCATATATTGGAGATGGTCGTGGCCTTTTATATATTGAAGGTGGTTGTAGCCTTTCATACACTGGAGATGGCTGTAGCCTTTCATACATTGGAGATGGTCGTAGCCTTTCATACATTGGAGATGGTCGTGGCCTTTCATACATTGGAAATGGTCGTGGCCATTCATACATTGGAGACGGTCGTGGCCTTTCATACATTGGAGACGGTCGTGGCCTTTTATATATTGAAGGCAGTCGTAGCCTTTCATACATTGGAGATGGCCATAGCCTTTCATACATTGGAGGTGGCCGTAGCCTTTCATACATTGGAGATGGTCGTGGCCTTTCATACATTGGAGATGGTTGTGGCCTTTCATACATTGGAGATGGTCGTTGGTTCAGTCCCTTTGGCACGCCTGTTGTGCTGGCTTGCAGAGTAACAGGCGTGTCAAACTTGCCTCGTGAGCATTTTCGAGCATCTCCTTCGTCACCTCGTTAAAAACCTTTCCAAGAAAACTCGATTGGGACAAAACTTGAATACGGGAAAAAGAGTATGACACGGGGTGTGCTCTTCAGAAATGGAAATACTTGAGGTGCGAGATATTCCAGTTGTTTTGGAGTGTCTTCCCTTCCATGGTCTCCAACTAAAATGACCATTTATCTGTTGTCGTAGTAATTTTATATGGTCCGTCCCAATTGGTACCCAGTTTTCCTTCACTTGGATCCTTGGATGCCAAGGTCTTGGATTTGAGGACGTAGTCGCCTACTTTGAGTGGTCGGATTTTGGCCCTCTTATTGTAGTATCTTTCGATTTGCTATTTTTGGCCGCCATCATAATGTGGGCCATTTCCCTCCTTTCCTCGGCTTCATCGAGGTCCTGGAGTCAGTTCGGATCATTTTCTGCTTCGCTCGTATGTGAGTACCTCAAACTTAGTTCGCCTACTTCAACAGGTATGACGGCATCAGTTCTGTAAACCAGTGAGTATAGCATTTCCCCATGGAAGATTTAGGGGTGGTCTTGTATGCCCATAACACCTCTGCTAGCAGTTCACTCCTTAGCCCTTTGGCGTCTTCAAGCTTCTTTTTTAATATATTCAGTATGGTCTTGTTGGATGACTCTGCTTGACCACTTGCGACAGGATGATACGGTGTGGAGAGTATCCGTTTGATGTGCCATTTATCAAAGAATTCGATCATTTTCTGACCAATAAACCATCTCCTGTTATCGGAGGTGATTTCTTTGGGGATGCCAAAGAGGCAGATGATGTTCTTCCATACGAAGGCGATGACCTCTTGTTCGCGTATTTGGGCATATGCACCTGCTTCCACCCACTTGGAGAAATATTCAGTTAAAACTAATAGAAAACGTACCTTTTCTCGTCCAGCGGGTCCATTCCCCATTTAATGAAGGACCAATGGGAAGTGACCGAATGGAGGGGTTATCCTAGTTGGTGTAACATGAGGGAAAACTTTTGGCATCTTTTGCATCGGCGGACGTACTCTGTGACATCTTTTTTCATTATAGGCCAGTAATATCCAACTCGTATTAGGCAGTGTACGAGTGCGCGGTTGCCCGTATGGGGGCAGCTGTGAGCACATGATTTTTGCACTAAGCCTTTAAATTCCAAAATTAAAATAAAATGTTTTTGAGTGCAATTACTTGCTTTGTTTGAAATTAATTATATTTTGTGTGTTTGAATAAGTAAAAAATTAGAAAAAATCAAAAAATAGTAGTAATTAGTTTGTTAGTTTAGTTAATTAGAAAAATTAGCAAAATAGCTTAAATAGGAGAAAATAAAGAAAAATAGCAGAAAAATTGCAAAAAATATTAGAAAATTAGAGTAAGTAGTAAGTTAGGATTTGTAATTTTTCATAAAAGAAAAAGAAAAAAAAGTATAAAAGAAAATACATAAAAATCATTAAAAATCAGAAAATATAAAAAATACATTGGGCATAATGGTTTGGGCCAAATTGAATTACTTTAAAAGGCCCAGACGCATCTAGCCCAAGGGTCAGGCCCGGTTCTTTAAGAAGCAGTGATCTCAGCCGTCCATCAGGGTGGATCCAACGGTTGAAAAAATGGGCGGATTTAATTAATTAATTGAGTTGTAACATTTGATCACGGCCGTCCATCTTGATAGATCCAACGGCCTTAAATAATTGGCCGAGTTATTTAGTTAATTAAAATGATAGGATTTGATCCCAGCCGTCGATTTGGACTAATCTAACGATCAAAGACCTTGGCTTCATAAGGCTCAAAACGGTGTCGTTTTAGTAACGCGCACCAGAGCCGTCGATCTCCATTCAATGAACGGTCCAGATTATCTTAAACGACCGGCCTATAAAAGGCTTTGGTCCGAGAATTTTGCCATTTTTTACACTAACCCTAAAGACGGCCGCCCCTGTATCTCTCATCTTCTTCATATCTTCATCCTCAGCGGCCATGGCGGCCACCACTCTTACGGTGGTCGCCGGCTCCTCTTACCTTTCCCCTCATCTTCTCCTTCTTCTTCATTCCATAACACACCCAAAAACCCCAGAAAAACACCCCGTTCTTCGAAGTCCCGGTCACCGGAATCTTCGCCGGTGACCGCCAAACAATGAACCACCGCTTGAAACCAACACCATTCGAACCCTTTTTCTTTGATCTACCCAACTATACTACTCTCCATCCTCGAATCTTCCTTGAATTCTTCGAATATCCAAAATAAGGTCACCGGAAACCTAACTCCGGTGACCCCAAAATCAAAACCACCCAAAGGTCTCGTCTTTTACCATCCCCTGACACCCGTTATAACTCAGAATCCCAAAAGGCTCCCCCTTTGAGCCTAAAAGAAAAATCAGAGAAAAATCGAAGAAAAGAGAGTTCTGAAAAGAATGAAAGAAAAGGAAAACGAGAAGAGAGAATAAAGAAGAAAACAACTCGTGAGAGAAGTGAGAAAAAGAAGAGATTTAGGAAGCTTGGGGGACCGGCCCCGCAAGCTAAGTCCCTTCCCTTTGTGCTGTATATTTCTTGTTTGATTTATGTGTTAGCATGCCTATAAATGTCTGTTTTTGATTCTTGCTTCACATGATAGTTTAGAACCTTCCTGCTTACTTTCCTCTGTTGCAAATCATGTCCTATTCCTGTCTTGTTTCTCTGTGACCATATCTATCTCTTAATCTGTTCATCTTCTATATCTTTCCGTGTTTCTTTGAACCTGTTAGTACTAGGATATATGTTTGTTCTATCATAATTTCTTTTAGAGTTAAAAGACATGCCTTGATTTGTTGGTTTGCGATATCTTGACTATTCTTCTTTCTGTTTCTTCACTTGTTTAGTTTTAGTGAATGTTCAGCCGTTTTAGGGTTATCTTGTGGTTTGCTCCTCTGATTCAATGATTTCCCTGTTCTTCTTTGTCTTTTTGTTTGTATATAAGGTTTTCTGTTTGTTGATTTCAAACACCTCTGTTGTTTTTTTTCTTGTCTATGGTCAACTGCATGATTTAGTTTTAGTCTTAGTTTAGTCGTCTTGATTCCCACTCTCCTTCATATCCTGTTCATATTAGGGTTCTCTTATGTTGGTTTATGATATCCTTTCTGTTCTTTCATCTGCTAATTGGCATGTTTAAGATTGGGGTTAACTTTTAAAAACTTGGTTCAATGATCCTGGTTTTCATTTCTGCCATTTCATATGATAATATTAGGGATTTTTTCTTCATTCATGCTTCATGTCTTTCCTGTTCATCTTCACCTCCACTACATGTTCACCTGCATGTGTTAGATTAGGTTTAGCTTTTGAAAGTTTAGATCTAATAGTGATGATTATTGTCATTTTTGCCTATTCTGTTAGAGCCATGTCATGATAGTCCATTAGTGTTATGTCTGACTAAACCATGACTATTTTGTGATAGCTTATGCTTTGTGTACCTACATCATGAATCCTGGTGGTTTTTGAAATTGATCAAACTTTCATGTGACATGAATTGGTAGTAATTAGGTCTTGTTTAACATGAGTTCATACTTTGTCTCATAAAATTGGATAAAGTGAGTTAATTAACTGAAATTCAACCATATCAATTGCCTCTCTGAGTTTTGGTTGATTATTGCACCTTGTTTGGTTTTATATGTCTTAATATGCAATCCATGTTGAAGTTGACTTAGCTTTATTAGTTCTTGTTAAGCATGAGTATTTGATTAATTGATTGAACTTTAGGAGGATTGGTTATAGCTGTAGTGCTAGGTTTCATAAGTGGTTAGTTTTTTAAATAGGATAAAACACTGGAATTGCATAATTAGGTTATAGTTAAATAATTGGCCTAAGAATGGTCAATCTTGCAAAGGGTTGACCAATTCTATAAGCCCTAACACACAGCTCACTGTTAAACAGTGGCTGGTTGTGCAAAATGGCTGTGTCTGCAAATGCGGACTGGCCCAGGCTCTCTTTAGAGCCCTGAACAGCAAAGTGGCCAAACCTGTAAAGGTTTTGGGCCCAGCTGTTCAGTATATGGCTTTGATAGCCCAAGCCAAGTCTCAACTTGAGACTGGTTAGTTCTTAAATAGGTAAACATAACAATAAAGCAGGCTATGCCTGCAATTAGCTTTAATTTGAAATAATTTGGTCTTAATTGACTGGAATTAGTTTAAAAGTGGCTAAAATTGAAATAGTTCTTAAAAATAAAACTGGCCAGCCCTTAAATACTAATGCCAGGGCTGGCCATTAGTTAAATAGGTGCAAAACAAGCTGAAAATATGCCCTAGGTAGGCTAGTAAATCAGCAGTGCCCTTAGGGGCATAATTGGGTATTAAAAAGGTAACATAGTAAATAGTTTAGAACTTAAAAGGGTAATGGAGTCATTCATGCTCCTGATTTCTGCAATTTTGCAGAGATTTAGGGGTATAATGGTCTCCTAAAAATGGGAAATCTGTAAAAATCTTTAACTATTAGGGATACGTTGGTAAAAACCCATAAAAGAGAATCTTTAGAACCTTCCAGCACATGCTGGAAGGGTTTTGATAACTGAAAATGGGGACTTAAGTGTATATTTGATAATTTTAGGAGGGGGAGAAGTGGGATAAAATCCCATAACTTTCTCCCCAAGTTTCAGCCTTAGGTTAGCTATAAATACACCTTCAAAAGAGCTGAAAAGGGGGTTCCAATCTGAGTAATATAGGAAATATATCCTGGGTTCCAAGGCTGAGCAATCTGAAATTTATCTTTAGGCTAATTATTGAGAAGAAATACTAGAAAAAAAACATAGCAATTTAACAGTAATCATTTCTGGAAATTCTGGGTGTGGAAAGCTTGTGGGTTTAATCTGGTCTTTCTGGGTTTCTGTTCGATTATCTGCTGGGTTTCTCTCATATTGCTGTTGCTGTGTTGCTGTGTTGCTGCGCTTTATTCTCTTCACTGTTGCATTCATTGTTTGGGTCTACTGCTGTTACTTATCTGCCTCCCCTAGACTCATCGGTTTCCTTTCATTTGATCCAGGTATATTCTCGTTCAGAAATCAAGCTGTAGAGACTGGTTTGAATGAAATGAAGATTTGAGTTACTTTGTTGTATGCTTGTAATTCCGTTTTTTAATTTATAGTATACTGCATTAGGTAGCAAGGAAAAACAGAAACAAAAAACAATGTAATAGCTAGTATATGATAGTAGTAATGTAGTAGTAGTATGTCACTTAGTTAATTAGGTAAAAATTCCTAAAACCAAGTCAAATGGCTATCACATGAGTAGATGACAATCATGATCACATAGTTAATTCATTTCATTGATCAGTCAAATTAAAATTAGTTAAGAAGAAGAAACCATCGGACAAGGTAGGCAATTGGAGTGCGATTGGCTTGACAGCATTGAATAAGTTCGATTTGTGCTAATATCAGTATTTAATCATATACGTGAAGTAATATATGAGAATAAGTTCAAAAGTAATATCTGGGTTAAGTCATATTAGAGTCAATAATTGTATATACTTATCCATGAGTTTAATTCATACGATTAGTCAGTAGCAAAATAGCATAGCTATAAGTAACCCATACCTTTTCATCTATATATGGAGTTAAATAGCTCACTGATCTCAGCTAATAATTGATCCACTGGTTAGTATAGAAAAATCAAAAAATAGAAGTAGTCTTGTAATTCTCTGTTAGTAGATAGCCTTATTTCCCAATTTGTATTACGACTTTTCTCTTTAATTGATCAATAAAAATGACATCTGATTCTTTCTTTTAGTTCAAATGTGTATATTCTTTTATTTTCTCTGTTATTATTGGTTTTGAGCCTAAATCTCTATATGAAGCCGACTGGGCCAGCGAGCAAAGTTTAGTAACTACCTGGGCCTTTAAGGCTTGGTCCGATGTATTGTTTGTATAAAGCTTCAATTGGAACCAGGCCCATTTAAATAACAGAAATCATACGGGCCTGGGATTATTATAGTGTTAGTGATACGATTAAGGAAAGAACAAGTGTAGAAAACGTAGTTAAGTACAAGTATTGAATCCTTTAATGAAAATTGGGACGAGCCTCGCCCGAATAACACCGGGGCCCCCATTTAGTAATGATATAACACAAATAGAACCGGGAAAGCTAATACCTAATTCCATAGCTTCTCCCAAAAGATTTAAAAGCCGGTAGACATTACTTTAGGGCACGATTTTAATATACCTTCCTATGAACGAGTGTGCACTTGGTGCGACTCAAATCCAAATCTCGGTAAAGCTGAAATACACCAAAAGTCATAGGCGTATACTGGTTGCGGTATGACTCGAGGAGTGTTTTCGCGATACCGCAAATTCCTAAAAAGTGATATTTAACGTAAAAGCACATTATGTTTTAATTGAGTCAAACAAACGTCAAGAACGACAGTGGAGCGACCGTGCTAAAACCACGGAATCCGGGAGTGCCTAACACCTTCTCGTGGGTTAACAGAGTTCCTTATCCGGACCTCTGCTTCGCAGACATTTCAAGAGTCAAAATTCCTCGGATTCGGGATTAACCGGTGACTTGGGACACCATTGTCATTCCCAAGTGGCGACTCCGATTAATCTCTAATAAAATCCCGAACCGATTGTCCTTAAATTGGAAAAACTCCTTCCCTTACGTTATTTTATCCGTCTCGGGTAATTGAGCGTCGGGGTATACCCTACAAGTGTATTTATACACCTTACGCATGTTGGGGTAGTAAAAAGGGAGGTGTGACAGCTCTGGCGACTCCACTGGGGATCCCCTTTGTTCTTATACAAGGGCACCACTGTAACTGCCGTTCGCGTTTTTTGTTTGACTTTATTATGTGATTTGAATAACATGCTATGTGCTTTATCGCTTTGATATTATGTGGATTGTATATAAAACTGTGCCGAAAACCCTTCTCTCTTCTCCCCCGGGGATGTGCTTACTGGTTGAGACTCTCCTTTCTGTTAAAGTCACCTTAAATTAAGAAAACAGAGGCCGGATAAGTTACAAAGCCGATTGACTCCGCGGGTCACCGGTACCTAGCCCCCTCCTCGATTCGAGTTGTCCGCTCGGGTACACGGTCTAGCAATTCATGAAACCATAAGATTTTGAACATAGGTCTAGGACGATTATTTGCATCATATTTGACTTAGGGGACTCAACACAGGGGTTGGGTCCGTCTAGGACAGGGTGACCCGATATTGAAAAGACCGAGCATGATATGTGTTGCATTTTATTGTCCTTGATCGTTATGCGGACCGGTTGAAATCCCGAGATTGGAAAAATCGTTGAAAAAGGAAAAGAGCGAGAGGAAAATAATGATTTATAGAAAATAGGTACATGGAAAATTTGAAAATTTGAAAAAAATAGGTGGAACATTTTTGAAATAATTGGTCAAATAATCCTGACCGAACTACGCAGGTTTGATTCTCGCCATTAGGTGGGATACGTAGGCAACCCTTAAACGGGTCCAACCACACTTTTAGAAAAAGACCAAAAAGATTTTCTTTTCGAATAATCGAGGTGATTGCTATTTTTGGAAATTGACGAATGTTCCGGAAGGACGACGGAAGGCTGTTTTGCAAAAATGGCCACTTCGAAAATCATTTTTCTTTTCTTTCATTCAAAAATTGAAAACTTGCATTGAAAAAGATTTTTCCTTTTCTAAATAAAATCACCTTAATAAATGTGCAGGACGAGCACGATGATGAATGAACAATTTTCCCTAAATAAAATCCCTTTGGAGCTGAGATTATGGTGGCAGGACATGGGACCCGATGGTCAAGACTGGGTCAAAAGGTACTTGAAAGGCCTTACGGGGTTACTCGAAATAGTTCCTCGAGGTGATGTGGTTAGAGCGTTGGTCACGTTTTGGGATTCGGCACACAACGTATTTCATTTCCCAGATTTTGAACTTACCCCAACTTTGGAGGAGATTGCCTTTTACATTGGGAAGACCGAGGTTCCACTGAAAGGAAAATACCCGGTATCTCCGAGGGCGGTGACAGTACATCGCTTCCTCGACTCTTTAAAAATTGCCCGAAATGCTCATAATGAAGATCTGGCCGACGGGTTTTGTTCTTTAAGCTTCATCTACAAGAGGTTTGGACACGTTGGGGGTTTCAATGATCCTACCAACAGATTATGCTGTAAGTCCAACCGGGCGAAATGGGAAGAACACCGCAGGTTCGCATTTTTGGTGGCATTTCTCGGAGTTGTGGTATTCCCGAGGAAAGATGGACATATCAATATAAAAGTCGCCGGGGTAGCTACCACACTGATAGTACAAGAAAACTGTACTCTGGCCCCGATGATTGTCGCGGATATCTATCGTGCTCTGACCGCGTGCAAAGCAGGGGCTAGCTTCTTCGAAGGGTGTAACTTGATCTTGCAAATCTGGCTAATTGAGCATCTATGCCACCATCCTTCGTACTCGAGCTATGGTTCGGCCGATCGGACATGTTTGGAAGAGTTCAATGCGAGGACAAAGGAAGTAAAATTGCCGGAAGGAGTCCAAGGTTGGATTGTGTATCTTCGATCACTAACTGACGGTCAAATCGATTGGACGTATGACTGGTTACCTCTTGACGAGGTGATATACATGCCAACGGAGGGATCGCCGTTTTTGATCATGGGTTTGAAGAGTATACAACCCTATGCCCCATACAGAGCCCTGCGACAGTTGGGTCGGTGTCCGATTATTCCGAGAGATGGGGATCTCAGTGTGCAAGCTGTGGAGATTGGTCCAGACGGGCAATTCCCGGAAGCAAAAATCCGGCAAATTTGGAACGAGTGCCAAAATTTGAAGATTGATACTTGTGTGCCGAATAGAGCAAGAGGGGAGATATCACCTGGATACTCCACCTGGTACCGACGAGGGGTTGAACATGAACGTCTTTCAAAGAGACCTCACTTGCAAGACCTGATAGAGCAATCCGAGGAAAATCTGAAATGGGCGGCCAAGGAAAAAGAATATAAGGCCAAAATCAGTCTGTTGGAAGATAAACTGAGAAATCTTCATTTCGAAAGCGGCTTACAAGCAGCATCCGATGAAGTGGAAAAGAAACAGCTGAAAAAAGAAAATGATGTGTTGAAGGCTCAAATAGCTCAAATGAAAATTGCATCCGAGACCCCAGTTCGTTCAGGCCGCGATGAAAAGTTAATTGAGATTCTCCGGCAGAAAGTAAACGACTATGGCTTCGATTTGGACGTAGCTGAAAAAGAGTTAGCCAAGGCTCGGAAGCAAATGGACAAAGACGCCGAGGAAAAAGCCAAGTTGGTCCGGCAGCTACAAGGCAAGCATGATGTTGAAATAGCTCAGCTTAGAAAGAAAATGATCTCAGCCACAGTCAAAAGTAACAAGATTATCAAAGATCTTGAAGAAGAAAGAGAGCACTGCTACACGACTATGGCTAGATTAGAATTGAAGCTGCAACAAGTGCAAAAGGACAACCAACACACCTTGGATGCTCGCACTCAACAAATAAGTCGGCTATTGCAAGAAAAAGGGGTCATCAGAGAAAAGATTGTTCGCATCGCCCAATACATCACCCGAAAGACTCAGCTTTGTGAAGATATGTCTCGGAGGACTTTTGTATCTGCAGTGAAGTTTTTTGTACAACAAGTCATGGCCGACCTGGATAGGCTTCAAAGGGGTTTAGCATATAGGCCCGCGGCAAGGCCGAACGACGCCTCGCGGGCACTAGGTGCATTAATGTACTCTTAGATCATGCATCATCTTTTACTTTTCTTTTTTTTAAAAAATCACTTTGTAAGCAATGTTTTGAATTATCAATGAGAAAACAAGTGTTGTTACCATTTCTTTTGTTTTATGTCATTTCCTTTGAATCCGCTAGGCAAATAAATAGGAGCGTAATTATTAAAACGACGATGAAGAAAAAAAAAAGAAGAGAAAAGAAAAAGCAAGAAAAAGAAAAAAAAAGAGAAAAAGCAAGAAAAGAGAAAAGCAAAAGAGAAAAGAAAAGAAAAGAAGAAAAGAAAGAAAGAAAACAAAAGAGCGGAAAAAGAAAAATGATGATTGAAGTGAGTAGCGGCCGGGATGATGCATAACGACTCGAGGAAATGTATTTGCTTTTAAAGTCGTTGCATCTTATTTATGCGCTAACAACTAACGAGTGTTGATGTTTGTGAGTCCAGATTTTCTAGGCAACTAGCATACTGGCTACCCACCCATACAACACCAGATATAAAAAGATGACAAAGGCTGTATCTCAGGAGATCGAGGCAACCATTGTAGACCCCTGCTCACGAAGAAGAGATCGTGGACGTGGCAGGGATGAAAGAAGAAATGTACAAGTTAAGACAACAGATGGCTGAAATGTACCAGGCTTGGTCAAGAGGTCAACCACTACCAGCCTATCCTGCCAACCCTGCATATGTCCCTCCAGCCAATCCTAACCCCGAGCCACCGACAATGAACTCGTCCTCCACCTACCCCGACTATCCTCATTACTATGCTTCCACCTCCCAAATGCCACCACCTCCAACCAAGCAAGCACCACCTCCTATACCACAAGTCGCTCCTGTGTATGTGGCACCTCCGCCCGCCGTTATCCACAAATCTTCTAGTGAACCGATATTCCATATCCAGGATCCTCACTACTACCCTCCGGAGCCTACTTTCAGACAACACGAGTCTCACGCTCCGATGATGGAAGCAAGTGCCGGGCAGGAAGAGATGGCTCGGAAAGTGAAGAGTCTTGAGAATGCTTTCCGCAATATGCAAGGGCTGGGAGGGCAAGTAAGTGTAGCCTACAAAGACCTGTGTTTGTTCCCCGAGGTGCAGCTTCCTGCGGGATTTAAGTTGCCAAAGTTCGACATGTACAACGGACACGGGGATCCGGTAGCTCATCTAAGAGGATATTGTAGCAAGATGAGAGGCGCGGGAGGTAGAGATGAATTGTTGATGGCGTACTTCAGCCAAAGTTTGAGTGGATCAGCGTTGGAATGGTATACCCGACAGGACCATACAAGATGGTTCGTTTGGGATGACTTAGCGCAAGCTTTCGCTAGTCACTTTCAGTACAATTTGGAGATCATACCCGACAGGTTATCCCTTACCAAGCTGGAGAAAAAGCCAGGAGAGAGCTTTAGAGAATACGGTTTTAGATGGAGGGAACAGGCCGCTAGAGTGGATCCACCAATGAAAGAAGGAGAGATGGTGGATTGTTTTCTGCAAGCTTTGGATCCAACATACTACGGCCATCTAGTGTCAGCAATTGGAAAGAGTTTCAACGAAGTTGTGAAAATGGGAAGTTTTGTAGAAGAGGGTTTGAAGACAAACAAAATTATGAGTTTTTCGGCTATCAAAGCCACCAATCAAGCTATACAGAGTGGAAACGGAGGAGTGATGGGGAAGAAGAAGAAAGAAGAAGTAGCAACCATTGAAAGTAGGTCATGGAGTCGCAACCTACATTATAACCCACCAAGACCTTACCGCCAACACCCGCCAAGCCCAGCAACTCCATATAATCCACCACCACCATCTTACCCGCCAAACCCCTACAACACACCCAGCCCATATAACCCACCACCACCACCATACCCACCAACTGTCCCACATTACCACCACCCTCAAGCCCAAACCTACCCACCACCACCACCCCATGTGTGGAGAGCTCAAGCTCCACACAATGTGTACCATACCCAGAACACATACCCAACCCCTAAACCTTACCGAAACCAGAATAGACCCAGGCCGGACGCCGATTGGAGAAACAAAGCAAAAAAGACATTCACTCCTCTCGGAGAATCATATACCAGTCTTTACCACAGGTTGAAAGAATTGGGGATGTTGATACCAATTGCACCAAAAAATCCAAACCCACCCCCGAAAAATCTTGATTCTTCTGTCAGATGTGAATACTGTTCGGGAACATTGGGCCACGATACTGAGAAGTGTTGGCAATTAAAGAATGCCATTCAAGATCTTATCGATGAGAGAAGAATTGAAGTGCAGGCTCCCGAGGCCCCAAACATTACCCAGAATCCATTGCCGAATCACCACGAAACGAATATGATAGAACTGGTGCAGGGTGATGGCAATCAAAAACCATCTCAGGCCGTCATGATGATAAAGTCGAGTGACAAGTTAGAGAAAGAAATTGTGAAGGAGGAAGCAATTGTTGAGAAACCAAAGCCAGTAGTGATGGGAGGTTTAAAGGTGGTAGTTCCGGGTGCAAAGACGATCGTGACTGTGAAAGGAGCAAGTGCAGAGCCAGTAATCATAAAACCAGTAGTGCAAATGCCAGTGGTGAATACAAAGACCGTGCCTTGGAACTATAACAAGGTGACAGTAGTTTACAAGGGAAAAGAGATTTCTGGGGAAATTAATGAAACACATGGACTTACCCGATCTGGAAGGTGTTTTGCTCCAGAGGAACTGAGAAAGATGAAAACGGTAAAAGAAAGTCAACTGAAGAAGCCAGTGTCGGAGGAGGAAGCAGAAGAATTTCTTAAGAAAATGAAGTCGCAAGAGTACTCAGTGGTTGAGCAGTTAAGAAAGACCCCGGCCCAGATTTCTTTGTTATCTTTGTTGATACATTCGGAGGAGCACCGGAAGGCTCTTATGAAGATTCTAAATGAGGCTCATGTTCCGGAGAAGATTTCAGTGTGTCATTTGGAGAAGATTACCAGCAAAATTTTCGAGTCTAATAGAATCACCTTCTCTGATAGGGAGCTGCCGGTGGAAGGAACTGAACACAATAAAGCATTGTACCTCACAGTAAAGAGTGAAGAGTCAGTCGTGACTAGGGTATTGATTGACAATGGATCGAGCGCGAACATCTACCCGCTGTCAACTTTAGGGAAGCTGAACATTAGCCCGGATAGAATCCGGAGAAACAGTATCAATGTGAGAGGGTTTGACGGCGGAGGTAAGAACACGTTGGGAGATATTATTTTGGAAGTGACCATCGGTCCCGTTGATTTTACGATGGAGTTCCAGGTGCTCGATATTGCCGTATCATATAACTTGCTGTTAGGTCGACCCTGGATTCATGCGGCCAAAGCGGTACCATCTTCTCTACACCAGATGGTCAAGTTTGAATGGGAGCAGCAAGAGATTGTTGTACACGGAGAGGAAAATGCTTGTAATGTGGTAGCACCTTTTGACGGTACTGATGGGGATAGGGGTCCTTGGGTCTACCAAGTGACGGATGCTGTTGAGGTGAATAGAGTTGCTGAAGGAGAAAAGTTATCAACCCCGATGTTGGCACCAACTGCTGTAATGGTGGCCAGAGAAATGCTGAGAAACGGATTTGCACCGAGAAGGGGATTAGGCAAAACACTGCAGGGAGTCACTCAACCAGTTCAGCTTCAGGAGATTAAAGGTACATTCGGCTTAGGGTTCAAACCAACCTTTGTCGACATCCAAAGAGCCTCCAAAGCCAAGAAAAACTGGACCTTGCCCAAACCCATACCCAAATTATCCGACACTTTCATCAGGCCTGGTACGAAATATCAACCATCTGCTGCAGCAAAGTGCATTGAGACCCAACTTGATGGAGAAATGCTTGGTTTTAAGAAAATGTTTTGGGAGGTGAATACTATTGAAGCAGGGGAAGGCACGAGCAGAATGGACGTGCAATTTGTGGGGCCTGGAATCACATTGAACAATTGGGAAGCTACTTCTTTCCTTATCCGGAAGGGGTCTTGGTAGTTAGCTCAAAATTTCATCATTGCTTCCCCGAAAGTTGTTATTTTATAGTTTCCCCATTCCCCTCATAAAAAAAAAAATCACCATGTATCCCGAACATTGTTCGTTTCTTTTATTAATGAAATGCAGTTTTTCCTTTTTCTTCACTTTTGCCTTATTTTTCTTTATTTTTCCTTTTGTACAGTTTTGCATGTGTTGATTCCAATGCCATGTCATGCGTGAAGGATTCTAGACCCAGTTCCGACAATCATGTTACTATACAGGAAATCGAGGAAGAGAGTGAAATGGAATGTGAGGATGAGGAAGCCCTGGAGGAAATAAGTAAGGACATGAAACAATACGAGGAAAAACCCAAGCCGAATCTGAGTGATACAGAATCTGTAAATTTGGGGAGCGAAGATGATGTCCGAGAAACAAAGATTAGTGTGCATTTGGAGGCACCCCTCAGGGATGAATTGATAAGGTTGTTACATGAATTTAAGGACATCTTTGCTTGGTCCTATGATGACATGCCCGGACTTAGCACAGATCTAGTGGTACACAAGTTGCCAATTTACTCGGAATGCCGGCCAGTAAAACAAAAGCTGAGGAAATTCAAAACGGACATTAGCGTGAAGATAAAAGAAGAGGTGAATAAGCAATTTGAGGCAAAGGTCATAAGAGTTACCAAGTACCCCACCTGGTTGGCAAATGTTGTGCCGGTCCCGAAGAAAGACGGCAAAACCAGAGTGTGTGTAGACTATAGAGACCTCAACAAAGCTAGTCCGAAGGATGACTTCCCATTGCCAAACATTCACATATTGATCGATAATTGCGCCAAGCATGAAATCGGTTCGTTTGTGGACTGTTATGCAGGTTATCACCAGATCCTGATGGACGAAGAAGATGCTGAGAAAACTGCCTTCATTACACCTTGGGGAACGTATTGTTACAGAGTAATGCCGTTTGGATTGAAGAATGCCGGGGCAACTTACATGAGGGCAATGACCACAATGTTTCATGATATGATGCATCAAGAAATTGAAGTATATGTGGACGATGTCATCATAAAGTCCAGAAAACAACCTGATCATGTGAAAGATTTGAGGAAGTTTTTCCAAAGACTCCGGAGATACAATCTAAAGCTCAATCCGGCGAAGTGTGCTTTTGGAGTACCTTCAGGAAAACTACCGGGGTTTATTGTGAGTCGGCGAGGTATTGAACTGGATCCATCAAAGATCAAGGCTATTCAAAGTCTACCTCCGCCGAAGAACAAGAAGGAGGTCATGAGCTTATTGGGAAGGTTGAATTACATTAGTCGATTCATTGCTCAATTGACATCAACATGTGAGCCGATCTTCAAGTTGTTGAAGAAAGATGCGGCAGTGAAATGGACTGACGAATGTCAGGAAGCCTTTGACAAGATCAAAGAATATTTGGCTAATCCTCCGGTGTTAGTACCTCCAGAACCAGGGCGACCTCTGATATTGTATTTGACGGTGCTAGATAACTCTTTCGGTTGTGTACTGGGTCAACATGATGAGACAAGCAAGAAAGAACAAGCCATCTACTACCTCAGCAAAAAGTTTACATCTTACGAGGTGAAGTATACCCAACTGGAGAGAACTTGTTGTGCATTGATTTGGGTGGCTCAGAAGCTAAAGCATTATTTGTCAGCATACACTACGTACTTGATATCACGGTTGGATCCTCTCAAATATATATTTCAGAAGCCTATGCCTACGGGAAGACTGGCCAAATGGCAGATTCTGCTCACAGAATTCGACATTGTCTATGTAACTCGTACGGCAATGAAGGCACAAGCTATTGCGGACCACTTAGCCGAGAATTCGGTGGATGATGAATATGAACCGTTGAAAACATACTTCCCAGATGAGGAGGCAATGCTTGTCGAGGAGATGGAGCAAGAGGAGAGGCCGGGATGGAAAATGTACTTCGACGGAGCCGTCAAGAGTAGGGGCGTTGGTATCGGAGCGGTACTTATTTCAAGTACGGGTCAACACTATCCCGTTACAGCTCAGCTTCGATTTTTCTGTACCAACAATATGGCCGAATATGAGGCATGCATCTTGGGATTAAGGATGGCAATTGACATGGGTATTCAAGAGATTTTGGTCATGGGTGACTCGGATCTCTTGGTACACCAAATTCAAGGGGAATGGGAGACACGAGATTTGAAATTGATACCATATTGGTATTGTTTGCACGAGTTGTCTCAAAGATTCCAAGTCTATAGAATTCAAGCATATCCCGAGAATGCACAATGAGATCGCAGATGCTTTGGCCACATTGTCCTCTATGTTGCATCATCCGGACAAGACATACATAGACCCACTCCAGATCCAAGTCCGAGATCAGAATGCTTATTGCTTCGCTGTGGAAGAAGAGTCGGATGGAGAGCCGTGGTATCATGATATTAGAGAATACTTGAAGGCTGGCAAATACTCGGAGCAAGCCACTGGAGATCAGAAGAGAGCCATCAGGCGTCTAGCCAATGGATTTTTCTTTAGTGGAGGAGTGGTATACAAAAGAACACCAGATTTGGGTTTATTGCGGTGTGTAGATGCGCAACAAGCAGATGAAATCATGATTGAAGTACATGCTGGAGTATGCGGACCTCACATGAGCGGATATGTTTTAGCAAAGAAGATCTTGAGAGCTGGGTACTACTGGCTCACGATGGAGCGTGATTGTATCAGGTATGTAAAGAAATGCCATCAATGCCAGGTACATGGGGATCTGATCCATTCTCCGCCTTATGAGTTGCACACAATGTCGGCACCTTGGCCCTTTGTTGCTTGGGGCATGGATGTCATCGGCCCAATAGATCCAGCCGCTTCTAATGGGCACGGGTTTATCCTAGTTGCAATTGATTATTTCACCAAGTGGGTCGAAGCTAAGACATTCAAGGCAGTGACAAAGAAAGCGGTGGTGGATTTTATGCACGAGAATATCATATGCCGATTTGGGATCCCCAAGGTGATTATCACAGACAATGGAGCCAATTTAAACAGTCATCTCATGGCGGAAGTTTGTGAAAGGTTTAAGATCACACACCGCAATTCCACACCCTACAGGCCAAAGGCGAATGGAGCAGTAGAAGCAGCTAACAAGAATATCAAGAAGATTCTCCGAAAAATGGTGGAGGGATCCAGGAAGTGGCATGAAAAGTTA
The DNA here is from genome assembly GCA_032618575.1 of Nicotiana noctiflora. Lineage (NCBI taxonomy): Eukaryota > Viridiplantae > Streptophyta > Magnoliopsida > Solanales > Solanaceae > Nicotiana > Nicotiana noctiflora. The sequence goes on from JASVEL010001149.1 coordinate 204,393, forward strand.
CCCTTTGCTCTCATGGGTTACCGCACGACGGTACGTACTTCTATCGGAACCACACCTTATACCCTGGTGTACGGAACGGAGGCTGTTATACCCGCAGAAATAGAAATACCGTCATTGCGAATTATAGCCGAATCTGAGATAGATGACGATGAATGGGTAAAGGCCCGGTTAGAACAGTTGAATTTGATTGATGAGAAGAGATTGGCCGCAGTCTGCCATGGGCAGTTGTATCAGCGAAGAATGGCCAGAGCATATAATAAGAAGGTACGACCTCGAAAGTTTGAAGTCGGACAACTGGTATCGAGGCGTATCTTACCACATTGGGCAGAGGCAAAAGGCAAGTTTGCGCCGAATTGGCAGGGACCGTTCGTGGTATCACGGGTGTTGTCCAATGGAGCATTATATTTAATAGATGTTGAAGGAAAGTGCGTAGAGACTGCTATCAATTCGGATGCGGTCAAAAGATACTATGTATGATTCCTTTTCAATTGTATGTTTTGTATTTTGTTGTGATTTTGGAATTGAAATGACGAAGGCATTTTATTCTCTATCCAAACACTTTATCCATTGATAACCCCTTTGAGCCTTAATGAATGAATTCTTTCATATCCCTCTCTCGGAATCGCTCTAGTGCAATAAGATCGAAATTGCCAGAATGAAAAAATGAAATGATGGAAAAATGAAAAAAAAATGAAAAAAATTGAATAAATGAATGAAAAAGAGAAAAAGACAAAGAAATCGGGAAAAAGTCAAAAAGAAATCCATCTAACTTATGAAGTTGGATGAACTACGTCCGACTTGATCCCGAAAGGGTACGTAGGCAGCCTCTCTGAGGTTCAGTCACAATAAAGAAAAAATCCAAAAATTCCCCACATATTGAAACTGGGGCAGAAGTTATGTTTAATAATTCCGAGAGTTGTAAATATTTTTAACCCTCGTTGAAATTTTGAGCCTTTATATCTTTCTTTCTTAACCCGTCCAAAAGCCACGTTACAGTCCAAAGAAAGACCTTCTGATCGATTTTGAAATGATAACGAGTACAACGAAGGAGGAGCGAAGCATCGGATAATACCCGTGGTACAGAAAACAAAATACAAAAGTAAAAAATGAAAAAGAAAATATAAAAAATGAGAGAGTCTCGTCAGTGAAAACCTTAGCCGGCACTGTGAGGCGATTGTGAGGTTGAGAGAAATAAAATGAGAGAGTCTCATCAGTGAAAACCTTAATCGGCACTGTGAGATGATCGTGAGGTTGAAAGAATAAATGAGAGAGTCTTATTGGTGAAGACCTTTCGAGGCACGGTAAGGCGATCATCAGAAAAGAGAAAAGGCAACAAAAAGAGTATCGGTTTGGGTCAAAGGCAATTCAGAGTCAGGATAATGATTGGAACGAACTGGGTCAGAGTTTAAATACATGGCATGGTCAGCGGAATCAGCCAGCAAATACCCAGATAAGTTCTGTCATCTCTCCAAAATACCCTTACCCTTCTTTCATTTTTCTGCATTTCATTGTTTACCTTTTGAGGGCTAACTACCAGCTCCTGATAACGGAAGTTGAAATAACACTGGATTAGAAAGGATGGAAGATTGGGGAAAGGAATAAAGAAGCTTGGCAAACATGGCCAAAGAAAAAAGAAAAACAAAACAAAAATGGAGAAATGAGAAAAATACAAAAAGAGTCTGCAGGGGACAAGAAGTTGAAAGCCATGCAACACGAGAAAGCAAAAACAAAGGAAGCAATAAGAAGTGGGGACGGCAGATGCCAGTTGCCAGCGGTTTATATCTAATAAATTTTGTTTCATGCAGGAACAAATTGTCACTAATCACTTTAAAGTGAATGTGACCAATGTGGAAAATTTAAAATACCAAAAAGAGAAAGTCTGCCGAATAAATGGAGAAATTCACAGGCAAGAGATAAGTTGGTAAAAGAAAATACCAAAAAGAGGAGGTAACATCTTTTGAAATCCATTCCCCAGTCCTCAGGCTGAAGGAATATTTTCTGCATTTCACATTGCACGTTTAATTTCCAGTTAGGCGCCCACCTTCAAATACGGGAATATTTTCTGCATCGCATTGCACGTTTCAATTCGGTTAGGCGCCCACCTTCAAATACGGGAATATTTTCTGCATCGCATTGCACGTTTCAATTCCGTTAGGCGCCCACCTTCAAATACGGGAATATTTTCTCTGCATCGCATTGCACGTTTCAATTCCGTTAGGCGCCCACCTTCAAATACGGGAATATTTTCTGCATCGCATTGCACGTTTCAATTCGTTAGGCGCCCACCTTCAAATACGGGAATATTTTTCTGCATCGCATTGCACGTTTCAATTCCGTTAGGTGCCCACCTTCAAATACGGGAATATTTTCTCGCATCGCATTGCACGTTTCAATTACGTTAGGCGCCCACCTTCAAATACGGGAATATTTTCCGCATTTCACATTGCACATTCAATTTACGTTAGGCGCCCACCTTCGAATACGTGAATATTTTCTCGCATCGCATTGCACGTTTCAATTCCGTTAGGCGCCCACCTTCAAATACGGGAATATTTTCTGCATTTCACATTGCACGTTTAATTTCTGTTAGGCGCCCACCTTCGAATACGGGAATACTTTTCGCATTCGCATTGCACGTTTCAATTCGTTAGGCGCCCACCTTCTAATACGGGAATATTTTCCGCATCGCATTGCACGTTTCAATTCCGTTAGGCGCCCACCTTCTAATACGGGAATATTTTTCGCATCGCATTGCACGTTTAAATTACGTTAGGCGCCCACCTTCAAATACGGGAATATTTTCCGCATTTCACATTGCACGTTTAATTTCCGTTAGGCGCCCACCTTCGAATACGGGAATACTTTTCCGCATTCGCATTGCACGTTTTAATTTCGTTAGGCGCCCACCTTCAAATACGGGAATATTTTCTGCATCGCATTGCACGTTTAATTTCCGTTAGGCGCCCACCTTCTAATACGGGAATATTTTCTGCATTCGCATTGCACGTTTAATTTCTCGTTAGGCGCCCACCTTCAAATACGAGAATATTTTTCTGCATCGCATTGCACGTTTCAATTTCTGTTAGGCGCCCACCTTCTAATACGGGAATATTTTCTGCATTCGCATTGCACGTTTAATTTCTGTTAGGCGCCCACCTTCAAATACGGGAATATTTTTCTACATCGCATTGCACGTTTAATTTTTGTTAGGCGCCCACCTTCTAATACGGGAATATTTTCTACATTGCATTGCATGTTTAAATTCTGTTAGGCGCCCACCTTCTAATACGGGAATATTTTCTGCATCGCATGACACGTTTAAATTCTGTTAGGCGCCCACCTTCAAATACGGGAATATTTTCTGCATTCGCATTGCACGTTTAATTTCGGTTAGGCGCCCACCTTCAAATACGGGAATATTTTTCGCATCGCATTGCACGTTTAATTTCCGTTAGGCGCCCACCTTCAAACACGGGAATACTTTTCTGCATCGCATTGCACGTTTCAATTCCGTTAGGCGCCCACCTTCTAATACGGGAATATTTTCTGCATTCGCATTGCACGTTTAATTTCTGGTAGGCGCCCACCTTCAAATACGGGAATATTTTCTGCATCGCATTGCACGTTTAATTTACGTTAGGCGCCCACCTTCAAATACGGGAATATTTTCTGCATTCGCATTGCACTCGTTAGGCGCCCACCTTCAAATACGGGAATATTTTCTCGCATCGCATTGCATTATGTTAGGCGCCCACCTTCAAATACGGGAATATTTTCACCATTCGCATTGCACGTTTAATTTACGTTAGGCGCCCACCTTCAAATACGGGAATATTTTACGCATTTGCATTGCACGTTTAATTTCTGTTAGGCCCCCACCTTCTAATACGGGAATATTTTCTGCATTCGCATTGCACGTTTAATTTCCGTTAGGCGCCCACCTTCAAATACGGGAATATTTTCTGCATCGCATTGCACGTTTAAATTCCGTTAGGCGCCCACCTTCAAATACGGGAATATTTTCTGCATTCGCATTACACGTTTAATTTCTGTTAGGCGCCCACCTTCAAATACGGGAATATTTTCTGCATTCGCATTGCACGTTTAATTTCTGTTAGGCGCCCACCTTCAAACACGAGAATACTTTTCTGCATTCGCATTGCACGTTTAATTTCTGTTAGGCGCCCACCTTCAAACACGGGAATATTTTTTGCACATCATGGTTTATACAGTTAAAAAGCCCACACTGGGGCAGAAAAAGAAAAAAAAAAGAGGTAGTTTGTTGTTTTGTTTTGTTTTAAGCAGGTTCATTTCGAGATCAAGAAAATCAACAAAAAAGAGAGTCAACAAGAAAAACAAGAAAATCAACAAAAAGAGAGTCAGCATCAAAGAAAATCAACAAAAAAGGAAGATTCTGCATTACCGGAAAGGGAAGAAGAGCAAAGGCTAGATTAAGAACAATTGTAATTGTAGGATCATAGCTTAGAATAGCTTCTTCATTTTACATTTTCCCCGGTGTAATAAGGAGTAGGTCAGCAAGTCTTAATAGTGTCAACGCAACAGTAAGTCTGGTAGTTTTTTAACTACCAGACCTTCTCGAACTACACTGATCCGATTCCTGTTTAGCCCAGGATATGTAGGCAACCTCTAAAGCAGGGTGCGGTCAAAAGGTTTTCAAAAATACTTTCACGGAATATGCCGATGTGCAAAAATCTTTACTGCTCACTTATCTTTGCACTGAAACTCTTCGTGTTCCCGAGCAAAGAGGGGCAGCTGTGAGCACATGATTTTTGCACTAAGCCTTTAAATTCCAAAATTAAAATAAAATGTTTTTGAGTGCAATTACTTGCTTTGTTTGAAATTAATTATATTTTGTGTGTTTGAATAAGTAAAAAATTAGAAAAAATCAAAAAATAGTAGTAATTAGTTTGTTAGTTTAGTTAATTAGAAAAATTAGCAAAATAGCTTAAATAGGAGAAAATAAAGAAAAATAGCAGAAAAATTGCAAAAAATATTAGAAAATTAGAGTAAGTAGTAAGTTAGGATTTGTAATTTTTCATAAAAGAAAAAGAAAAAAAAGTATAAAAGAAAATACATAAAAATCATTAAAAATCAGAAAATATAAAAAATACATTGGGCATAATGGTTTGGGCCAAATTGAATTACTTTAAAAGGCCCAGACGCATCTAGCCCAAGGGTCAGGCCCGGTTCTTTAAGAAGCAGTGATCTCAGCCGTCCATCAGGCTGGATCCAACGGTTGAAAAAAGGGGCGAATTTAATTAATTAATTGAGTTGTAACATTTGATCACGGCCGTCCATCTTGATAGATCCAACGGCCTTAAATAATTGGCCGAGTTATTTAGTTAATTAAAATGATAGGATTTGATCCCAGCCGTCGATTTGGACTAATCTAACGATCAAAGACCTTGGCTTCATAAGGCTCAAAACGGTGTCGTTTTAGTAACGCGCACCAGAGCCGTCGATCTCCATTCAATGAACGGTCCAGATTATCTTAAACGACCGGCCTATAAAAGGCTTTGGTCCGAGAATTTTGCCATTTTTTACACTAACCCTAAAGACGGCCGCCCCTGTATCTCTCATCTTCTTCATATCTTCATCCTCAGCGGCCATGGCGGCCACCACTCTTACGGTGGTCGCCGGCTCCTCTTACCTTTCCCCTCATCTTCTCCTTCTTCTTCATTCCATAACACACCCAAAAACCCCAGAAAAACACCCCGTTCTTCGAAGTCCCGGTCACCGGAATCTTCGCCGGTGACCGCCAAACAATGAACCACCGCTTGAAACCAACACCATTCGAACCCTTTTTCTTTGATCTACCCAACTATACTACTCTCCATCCCCGAATCTTCCTTGAATTCTTCGAATATCCAAAATAAGTTCACCGGAAACCTAACTCCGGTGACCCCAAAATCAAAACCACCCAAAGGTCTCGTCTTTTACCATCCCCTGACACCCCTTATAACTCAGAATCCCAAAAGGCTCCCCCTTTGAGCCTAAAAGAAAAATCAGAGAAAAATCGAAGAAAAGAGAGTTCTGAAAAGAATGAAAGAAAAGGAAAACGAGAAGAGAGAATAAAGAAGAAAACAACTCGTGAGAGAAGTGAGAAAAAGAAGAGATTTAGGAAGCTTGGGGGACCGGCCCCGCAAGCTAAGTCCCTTCCCTTTGTGCTGTATATTTCTTGTTTGATTTATGTGTTAGCATGCCTATAAATGTCTGTTTTTTATTCTTGCTTCACATGATAGTTTAGAACCTTCCTGTTTACTTTCCTCTGTTGCAAATCATGTCCTATTCTTGTCTTGTTTCTCTGTGACCATATCTATCTCTTAATCTATTCATCTTCTATATCTTTCCGTGTTTCTTTGAACCTGTTAGTACTAGGATATATGTTTGTTCTATCATAATTTCTTTTAGAGTTAAAAGACATGCCTTGATTTGTTGGTTTGCGATATCTTGACTATTCTTCTTTCTGTTTCTTCACTTGTTTAGTTTTAGTGAATGTTCAGCCGTTTTAGGGTTATCTTGTGGTTTGCTCCTCTGATTCAATGATTTCCCTGTTCTTCTTTGTCTTTTTGTTTGTATATAAGGTTTTCTGTTTGTTGATTTCAAACACCTCTGTTGTTTTTTTTCTTGTCTATGGTCAACTGCATGATTTAGTTTTAGTCTTAGTTTAGTCGTCTTGATTCCCACTCTCCTTCATATCCTGTTCATATTAGGGTTCTCTTATGTTGGTTTATGATATCCTTTCTGTTCTTTCATCTGCTAATTGGCATGTTTAAGATTGGGGTTAACTTTTAAAAACTTGGTTCAATGATCCTGGTTTTCATTTCTGCCATTTCATATGATAATATTAGGGATTTTTTCTTCATTCATGCTTCATGTCTTTCCTGTTCATCTTCACCTCCACTACATGTTCACCTGCATGTGTTAGATTAGGTTTAGCTTTTGAAAGTTTAGATCTAATAGTGATGATTATTGTCATTTTTGCCTATTCTGTTAGAGCCATGTCATGATAGTCCATTAGTGTTATGTCTGACTAAACCATGACTATTTTGTGATAGCTTATGCTTTATGTACCTACATCATGAATCCTGGTGGTTTTTGAAATTGATCAAACTTTCATGTGACATGAATTGGTAGTAATTAGGTCTTGTTTAACATGAGTTCATACTTTGTCTCATAAAATTGGATAAAGTGAGTTAATTAACTGAAATTCAACCATATCAATTGCCTCTTTGAGTTTTGGTTGATTATTGCACCTTGTTTGGTTTTATATGTCTTAATATGCAATCCATGTTGAAGTTGACTTAGCTTTATTAGTTCTTGTTAAGCATGAGTATTTGATTAATTGATTGAACTTTAGGAGGATTGGTTATAGCTGTAGTGCTAGGTTTCATAAGTGGTTAGTTTTTTAAATAGGATAAAACACTGGAATTGCATAATTAGGTTATAGTTAAATAATTGGCCTAAGAATGGTCAACCTTGCAAAGGGTTGACCAATTCTATAAGCCCTAACACACAGGCTCACTGTTAAACAGTGGCTGGTTGTGCAAAATGGCTGTGTCTGCAAATGCAGACTGGCCCAGGCTCTATATTGAGCCCTGAACAGCAAAGTGGCCAAACCTGTAAAGGTTTTGGGCCCAGCTGTTCAGTATATGGCTTTGATAGCCCAAGCCAAGTCTCAACTTGAGACTGGTTAGTTTTTAAATAGGTAAACATAACAATAAAGCAGGCTATGCCTGCAATTAGCTTTAATTTGAAATAATTTGGTCTTAATTGACTGGAATTAGTTTAAAAGTGGCTAAAATTGAAATAGTTCTTAAAAATAAAACTGGCCAGCCCTTAAACACTAATGCCAGGGCTGGCCATTAGTTAAATAGGTGCAAAACAAGCTGAAAATATGCCCTAGGTAGGCTAGTAAATCAGCAGTGCCCTTAGGGGCATAATTGGGTATTAAAAAGGTAACATAGTAAATAGTTTAGAACTTAAAAGGGTAATGGAGTCATTCATGCTCCTGATTTCTGCAATTTTGCAGAGATTTAGGGGTATAATGGTCTCCTAAAAATGGGAAATCTGTAAAAATCTTTAACTATTAGGGATACGTTGGTAAAAACCCATAAAAGAGAATCTTTAGAACCTTCCAGCACATGCTGGAAGGGTTTTGATAACTGAAAATTGGGACTTAAGTGTAGATTTGATAATTTTAGGAGGGGGAGAAGTGGGATAAAATCCCATAACTTTCTCCCCAAGTTTCAGCCTTAGGTTAGCTATAAATACACCTTCAAAAGAGCTGAAAAGGGGGTTCCAGTCTGAGTAATAGAAGAAATATATCTGGGTTCCAAGGCTGAGCAATCTGAAATTTATCTTTAGCCTAATTATTGAGAAGAAATACTAGAAAAAAAACATAGCAATTTAACAGTAATCATTTCTGGAAATTCTGGGTGTGGAAAGCTTATCCAATTTTAGACTCTTCCTATCTACCAACTAAATCTGCAATTTGTTGATCATTAGATGTTTCAGCCCATTCTTCTACTTTGACCTTTATTCTCTTCATTGTTGCCTTGAGAATTTCCATCTCTTTTCGATGTTCACTTATCTGCCTCCCCTAGACTCATCGGTTTCCTTTCATTTGATCCAGGTATATTCTCGTTCAGAAATCAAGCTGTAGAGACTGGTTTGAATGAAATGAAGATTTGAGTTACTTTGTTGTATGCTTGTAATTCCGTTTTTTAATTTATAGTATACTGCATTAGGTAGCAAGGAAAAACAGAAACAAAAAACAATGTAATAGCTAGTATATGATAGTAGTAATGTAGTAGTAGTATGTCACTTAGTTAATTAGGTAAAAATTCCTAAAACCAAGTCAAATGGCTATCACATGAGTAGATGACAATCATGATCACATAGTTAATTCATTTCATTGATCAGTCAAATTAAAATTAGTTAAGAAGAAGAAACCATCGGACAAGGTAGGCAATTGGAGTGCGATTGGCTTGACAGCATTGAATAAGTTCGATTTGTGCTAATATCAGTATTTAATCATATACGTGAAGTAATATATGAGAATAAGTTCAAAAGTAATATCTGGGTTAAGTCATATTAGAGTCAATAATTGTATATACATATCCATGAGTTTAATTCATACGATTAGTCAGTAGCAAAATAGCATAGCTATAAGTAACCCATACCTTTTCATCTATATATGGAGTTAAATAGCTCACTGATCTCAGCTAATAATTGATCCACTGGTTAGTATAGAAAAATCAAAAAATAGAAGTAGTCTTGTAATTCTCTGTTAGTAGATAGCCTTATTTCCCAATTTGTATTACGACTTTTCTCTTTAATTGATCAATAAAAATGACATCTGATTCTTTCCTTTGAGTTCAAATGTGTATATTCTTTTATTTTCTCTGTTATTATTGGTTTTGAGCCTAAATCTCTATATGAAGCCGACTGGGCCAGCGAGCAAAGTTTAGTAACTACCTGGGCCTTTAAGGCTTGGTCCGATGTATTGTTTGTATAAAGCTTCAATTGGAACCAGGCCCATTTAAATAACAGAAATCATACGGGCCTGGGATTATTATAGTGTTAGTGATACGATTAAGGAAAGAACAAGTGTAGAAAACGTAGTTAAGTACAAGTATTGAATCCTTTAATGAAAATTGGGACGAGCCTCGCCCGAATAACACCGGGGCCCCCATTTAGTAATGATATAACACAAATAGAACCGGGAAAGCTAATACCTAATTCCATAGCTTCTCCCATAAGATTTAAAAGCCGATAGACATTACTTTAGGGCACGATTTTAATATACCTTCCTATGAACGAGTGTGCACTTGGTGCGACTCAAATCCAAATCTCGGTAAAGCTGAAATACACCAAAAGTCATAGGCGTACTGGTTGCGGTATGACTCGAGGAGTGTTTTCGCGATACCGCAAATTCCTAAAAAGTGATATTTAACGTAAAAGCACATTATGTTTTTATTGAGTCAAACAAAAGTCAAGAACGACAGTGGAGCGACCGTGCTAAAACCACGGAATCCGGGAGTGCCTAACACCTTCTCCCGGGTTAACAGAGTTCCTTATCCGGACCTCTGCTTCGCGGACATTTTAAGAGTCAAAATTCCTCGGATTCGGGATTAACCGGTGACTTGGGACACCATTGTCATTCCCAAGTGGCGACTCCGATTAATCTCTAATAAAATCCCGAACCGATTGTCCTTAAATTGGAAAAACTCCTTCCCTTACGTTATTTTATCCGTATCGGGTAATTGAGCATCGGGGTATACCCTACAAGTGTATTTATACACCTTACGCATGTTGGGGTAGTAAAAAGGGAGGTGTGACAGGCGCTGCAATGGCCTTCGTGTACTTCTTCTAGTACTGGCGTCGTTTGATTAGGGCTTAGGCACTTGGCCAGGGGTCCACCAAAGGTCCTTTTGTAGAGCTCGTGGTTTATCATGCAATATATGGCGGTCTGTACACGGAGCTTCTTTGCCTCTTTTTTATCAGGCGGGAGAGTTCCTTCCTGTAAGTATGATAAAAACTGGTTGCGCCAGTCCCAAGTTAAGTTTAAGGAGAGTACCATTGCATGATCGATTGCTGAGTGGAGGAGAGTGACGATGCTTTCTTTGTCGAGGCTTGTGGTGGCTGTAACTAGTTTTGGTAGACCATCCGCTTCGGCGTTCTGTGCTCTAGGAACTTGCTCGAAGCGGCACTCGTCGAGTTAGGCCATCAACCTATAGATTTCTGCCTGGTACTTCTGCAATCTTTGTTCCTTGATTTGGTAAGTCCCAGTGACTTGATTTACCATGGGCTGAGAGTCGCAATGAAGGACAAGTCGATGGGCCCCGTATTTGATGGCCATCTTTATACCTACAATAATGACTTCGTATTCTGCCTCGTTGTTAGTCATCTCGGGGCATCGTAGACTGGCGAATGATTTCTCTCGTGGGGACTTTGAGGATGAGTCCCAGTCCTGATCCCGAGGCATTAGTAGCTCCATCCATATAGAGAGCCTAGAGGTCGGTATTTGAGGTGGAGTGTAGGGCTTCCTTTTCTACCTCTGGCAGTATTTTTGCGCTAAAGTCGGCCACAAAGTAGGCGTGGACTTATGACTTGATGCCGATTTTTTGGATATACGAGATATCATGCTCGCTGAGATTTATGGCCCATCTGGCGAGTCGGTCAGATAACTCGGGCATATGTAGTATGCTTATTAAGGGGAATGTGGTGACCACTTTAATGGGGTGGAATTGGAAATAGGGTCTAAGCTTTCTTGAAGCTGTGACCAGTGTCAGAGCTAATTTTTTGAGGTGTGGATATCATGTTTCGGCGTCCACCAGGGTTTTGCTAATATAATAGATACGGGATTGCGTACCTTTTGTTTCACGAACCAACACTGCGTTAACGGTGACTTATGATACGACCAGATATATCAGTAGGGGCTCGCGCCCTATCCGCTTTGTCCAGCAGTGGTGGTGACAACAGATATATTTTCATTTCTCGCAAGGCTTTGACGCATTCCTCGTTCCACTAGAATCCATTGTCCTTTCTTAGTATGTTGAAAAATTTGTGGCATCTGTCGGAGGATCGCGAGATGAATCTGGAAAGAGCGGCTATTTGGCTCGTCAATTTTTGAACCTGCTTTTTGCTGTCTAGAACCTCGAGTACTGAGGCGATTGCCTTGATTTGGTCAGGGTTGACTTCGATGTCTCGTTGGGATACGAGAAACCCTAGAAACTTTCCTGACGCCATACCGAAAGCACATTTCTCGGGATTCAGCTTCATTCCATACTTTTTTAGTATTTCAAAGGCCACTTTTAAGTGGTCGATGTGATCCTCTCTTTTGCGGAGTTCACTAGCATGTCCTTGATGTAAACTTCTGTGGTCTTACCGAGTTGTTCTTTGAACATCTTGGTGACCAGTCTTTGATATGTGGCCCCCGCGTTTTTTATCCCAAAGGGCATTACTTTATAGCAGTAGGTTCCTTGATGCGTGATAAAGGTCGTTTTCTCTTGGTCTTCCTCGGCTATCAAGATCTGATTGTAGCCAAAATATGCATCTAAAAACTCATCAATTTGTGTCCAGAGGTAGCGTCGATCAACTGGTCGATATGTAGAATGGGGAAGGAGTCCTTTGGGCATGCTTTATTCAGGTCGGTAAAGTCCACACACATTCTCCACTTCCCATTTTTTTCTTTTTGACCATTACGACGTTGGTGACCCACTGAGGATATTTTGACTCCCTAATAGAGCCGTTGGCGAGTAATTTTATCTACTTCCTCACGGACTACTTCATTGATTGCAGAGTTGAACATTCTTCTGATTTGCTGTACCGGCGGGTGCAGCGGGTCGATGTTTAGCTTATGGGTAGCGATATCTGGCAAAATCCCCGGTATATCTGCGTGGGAAAAGGCGAATAGGTCTGCATGGTTAGTTAAGAATTCACGATACTTACTTGGGTTGGTGAGTCCGTGTCCAATATAGGATTTCTTTGCGGGGTTGTTGCTATCCAGTTGGATCGGATCGAGATCATCGATCGTTGCTTTACAAGCTTCCACAATGTCAGGATCTTTGATGGTGTCTGCCGTCGGGTCAGTTTTAGTCCCCGACATGGATAATTGCTATGCTTCCGCGCGTTCTCCCCTCAGTTGTCGGGTGTGGGCACAATCATGGGTTATCTTGTAACACTTTTGCGCGGTACACGGTTTCCCCTTGATGCTGAATATTCCCCATGGGGTAGGGAACTTGACCACTTGGTATAGGCTCGAGGGGACTACTCGCATGGCATGTGTCCATGGGTGCCCTATGATGACATTGTATGTTGTCTACTGATCCATCACGTGAAAAGTTGTTTCCAACGTGACCCTTCCCGCGAGGGCGGGCAAGGTCACTTCTCCGGACGTATGTTCCACTGCATTATTAAAATCGGTTAGTGTTATGCAGCGGGGCATTATCATGTCCTCGAATCCCATCTGCGAAAGGACTCTCGGGTGGATGATACAGGCTCCGCTTCCATCATCGATCATGACTCTTTTGACATTCGTATCAATAACACGTAAAGTAATAACTAAAGCATCGTAATGAGGAAAACACAAACCTTCGACATCAGACTTATCGAAGGTGATACTTCCTTCGAAGTCATCATATCGTTCATGGGAGATAGTTCGTTTAAGCACATGCGTGTTGGCAAATTTGACGTGATTGATTGCTGAGTCCTTGTCATGACCAACGATCATGTTTACCATCCGCGTCGGGGAAGGCAGCTTTGGTAGTTCGCGGGGTTGTTCTCGCCCGCGTGCAAAGTTGAACTTTCCTTTGTTGCTGAGCAGCTCTTTTAGGTGTCCTTGGTTTAACATTCTGATGACCTTCTGTCGTAGTCCTATGCAATTTTCAATCCTGTGTCCCCGTTCCTAATGGAATTCGCACATGACATTTGACTTCCTTATGGCGGTATTCGACTTCATCTTCTGAGGCCATTGCACCTTGGTGGCAAGCTTCTCCAGTGCGTACATTATTTCTGAAGGAGAGACACAAAAATTATGTAATGATAATAAAGGGGGCGTACCTCTTTCATTTCAGAGCTGGGCGATATGCCGTTGTAGTGCGTCCATGTGTCGGGGAGGTGGATGAGAAGATCTCATATATGGCTGATGTCGTTCTCTGTTGGAACGAATGGAATGTTCCCGACGTCCCTCGTGGCGTCGGTCTTTCCTTGTTTCTGATTGTATAGCTGCTAACCGTTGGGTTGGCCCGTTGAGATCGTCTTCATCCGCTCGCACTTCGGCGCAGTAAGCGTTGTGGATTTCCTCCCATGTTGTATGGGGATACTTCATGAGGCGGTTCAGCAGCTTCTTAGTCGCTCTGGAACCGTCCGGACTTAGTCCGTTCTGGAAGGCAACGACCGCCATCCCTTCCGACACGTTTAGCATGCTCATTCTTACCCAGTTGAATCTGGCGAGAAAGTCCCTAAGCCTTTCGCCCGTGGCTTGCCTGACGGCGAAGATGTCGTTCACCCTTGCCTCTGCCTTCTTCGCACCTGCATGGGAGGTGGAAAACTTATCCACCATTTCTTCGAAGGTTGATATTGCCTTGGCAGGCAGTTGGGAGTACCATGTCAGGGCCCCTACGGTTAGCGTCTCGCCGAACTTTTTCAGCAGCATTGATGGTACCTGCTCTTTTGATAGGTTGTTACCTTTTACGACGGTAGCATAGTGAATGAGATGGTCTTCGGGATCGGTGGTCCCTTCGTATACCCTTAAGTAAGGGGGCATCTTAAAAGTTTTTGGGATGGAGTAGGGGGCAGCTTCTTCGAAGTTGGTTGCTCCACGAACCTCCCCATGTCGCGTTTTGGTAACAACTTAGGGGCTCCGGGAATTTTGTCGACCCTTTCCTGGTGTTCTTTCATCTGGTCGCGGAGAGCCTTATTTTCGCTCTCCATTTCTTCCATCTTCCTCGGGATGGCGGTCAGCGTGTCGTCATGGGTCTGTGTTTCTATGGGTTGGTTGTTTGCTCGCGTCTCTTCTTGCTCGTCCGCGGTAGTGGCGATACTAATTGTTGGTATTGTTTTGACGTTGCCTTGTTGTGATTTTTCGACTAAGCCACTCAGGGTGCTTGTTATCCACTCTTCCAGCAATTTCCTGACCACCGAGGGTGCCTTTTTTGCAGTGGATGTGGAAGCTCCTTTGTCATGCAAGGTCGCTAGATCTTCGGAGAGGGGAGGAAAGGTTTCCGCTTCTGGTGCGGTGCCGGGGATTATGTTGGTGACAGCGTCGTCGCCGATCTCATTGAGAGAGCCAAGGAGATTGGTTGTGACTCTTATTATGGCTTTGGATCTGGTGTTGTTTTTGGCTATTTCTGGATTTTCGTGTGATATAGAGGAGATGGTTGGTTGATCTTTAGGTGAATACTATGATTTAGATTCTTGAAATTCCCACAGACGGCGCCAAATTGTTTGACTCAAAAGTTATCGTTACTTTATGAGCTATTAACAATCAAAAAATGTGAGAGGGGTAAATTGTAATCAAATATAATAAACCTAAATATGGAATTAGTATGATTATAGTATAGAAATGCTTACTAGGATGAAGAACGTGTAAAGATAATTGCTGCTCACAATTGAGGGAGAATGATAGTGAGAGAATGATAGAAATTGTATTATTAGATAATAACATATGGTCCATTACAATAGGGAAGCCTCCATTTATATAGAGGTAGGGCTTCCTTACAAAAAATTATAATCCGTCGAGACGTCGTTGACGTCATTTCAGAGGAGACGTCTAAATACACACGACGTCGTGTGTGCCCTTACGTCCACATTGCACCCTCGCTGTAAGGGACGTAGGGGAGAGGTCGTACTTTTATCATTTTGTGGACGAGGAGAGAGCTGCGCTCGGGACCCTATGGTCAAGCCATATTTGACACCATACATTCAGTATATTTAGGTATTCATAAAATAATATCATTTACATACTTCTTTGCATCGTAGTTTTCAAGTAATATTTTTTTCGCTAATAAGCCCTAACAGTTTTAGCTTTCTCAATACACATGGATTCACAGTTTTGAGACACTGTATTTGGTGAATCGCTAGGAAACTATTCTTGTAACAATGGACGTAAAACAAAGGATCTGTCCGATATCATAATAACATACGTTGAATTTGTCACTGTTTCAACAGCTTTTACACACAATGTTCTTTGTCTTCATCCCCTCGGATCTCTCACCCTCAACAACAAAGGTTTTTCGAACTACAAAAGGACCCAATTCCCCATTTTTGTTTGTTTTGAATTCGGCTCTCAGATGGGCCCCTTTCAATTATCCATCCCCTCCTCCATTCTTGGTTTTTGGTCCTTAATTACGTCCTTTGAGCTCTCATTGTCAATTGTCATTCAACTCTTAAGGAATCGTTTTGATTAAATTAATTCAATAAATTCCAAGTATAAATTGTATTTAAAATTATTATTATTGTGAGCACGTGATTTTTGCCACGCATGAGAATTACTCCCAAAAAATTCGAAAATAAAATAATTTCGTGTTGTGCGTGATTTTTGTTTTATTTGTCTCTTATTATTTGCATTTTTGCGTGTGCATGTCTTTATGTAAATTAATATAAAATACAAAAAATGTTTGCATTTAAATTCATGTTTGTAATTCAGAGTAATTAAGTTTTGTTTTACGAAATAAAAAATAACAAAAATATGTATCTTTTGCATTTTTGCCATTTAGTGTCCAATTGTGTGGTTTTATTTTGGTGCTTTAATTGTGTGTGCGATAGTTGTTATTAAGAATTAATTTGTATTTGTAAAGATAATTTTGGTTTTTAATTTAATCTAGTATTTTGATTTTTAAATTGGGAGTTAAAAAGGAAGTAAAAGACAAGAAAAGAAATAAAGGTAGAATTCGGACCAGGCCCAAAACTCCACCAGCCCAAAACCAAAATACACCCAAGCCCAGTCCAAGACCCAATTCCATACCCAACCATTCCAAGAGATGTTAATCTAGACCATTCATTCATGTTGATCCAACGGTCGAGATCCCATCCCCCAACCCGTTACGCAACCCGACCCAATCCACCCACAAACAACCCGGCTTCAATAACGACCAAACGGTATCGTTTGGATAAGTGAAATGATCCAGGCCGTTGATCTCATCAGATCAAACGGCCAGGATTTATTTCCCGTGTTGGTATATAAATCCAAAAGCCTACCCCAGCCCCCCGATCCAAATACCCCCATCATCGTCTCTATCAGAGACGAGGCAAACGAGCCCCACCGTCCCCTGCCGCACTCCGCCTACCGGAAATCGCCTCACGGCGGTTCCGGTAGGCCAAACTTCTCCATCTTAACACCAAATGATCTTCCAAGCATCCCGAGTCCAAATCCACAAACCGTTTCCCTCGAATCATTCCCTATCTTCTCGAATCTTCATTTGAAGATTCGAGCTAAAACCAAACCTATGCCAAACCGCCCCAAAATCTCACCCTAGCACCTCCAGACCACCCTCACACCCAAACGACCATTGGTCCGGCTCGAATCTAACCAGAAGTCATCGAACCCCAATCCGAGCCTTTAAGAACCCTAGAAATCCAATTGCCAAAAATTGATCTGATTATTCAAGATTTGGAGTCTAATAGACTTTAATCAGAGTATTTTCATTTGAAAATACTTCGATTAAGATCCATTCGACTCCAAAAATCCAAGTTCGTCCATGACCGAGTTCTAAAGGTACTTGTCACACCCCTTTTCTTTACCAAAAACAAACTTTTCTACTAAGCCCTCTTAAATAAATAAAAGAATTTAGTTAAAAAGCTTGAAAAGGGTTTTTCAATTTTGAAAGTGACAAAAATGCGTGTTTAAAAGAAATTAACTCAGAGTCGCCACCTGACATTGGTTTCGGTGTGCCAGGCCACCGTTTTTTAAATGATTTTCCTTTGAAACACTTTAGACTTCAAAACTAAGTCTGCACCAGAGATTTGGGTAAGGGGGTTCATTTGACTCGGGGAGAAGGTGTTAGGCACTCCCCAAGTCCCGTGAAAATTACGGTTGCGTACTTGATCAAGTTGGCTTCCAAAATATTCCAATTGAGGTAAAACACACAAAAATAGAATAAGCACACAAGAGACTCGAGGTCGTCCCCACCTAGAAATGAAAGAAAAATGAAAAGGAAAAGGAAAGAAAATCTGAAGCATAACCTATACTACGACTTCTCCATCATGCTTGGCAAGGCCTCCAAAATATTTACATAGTTCTTTGGGGCATACCCCAGATAAAAATATTTACAAACTTCACGGGGCATTCCCCGAATAAATTAACTACGGGAACGACCTCTCACCTCAAAACCAAAAGCAAATAAAAATATAAAAATAAAAAAATAAAAAAATAAAATCCTAAGATTGCCTACCTAAGTGTGGTCGGCCTGAGCATGCTCCTAACACTTTCAATTAATTAAAAGAGGAGTGAAGTATTCCAATTAACTTTTATGCCATAGACTTATTTTACTATCTATATCATCACTTAGCTCATATAATAAATTTATTCAACTTTGAAGCCACCAAAATATTAATCGAAGCTCCTTAAGGCCCTGTATCTAAGTGAATAATTGTAACAGACAATCAAAACTCATTCTAATCATTAAATCCACCCGAACAGGGAGTAAACCAGCAGACATGAAGCAAACGAATAGTAGAATATCAGCAAAACAGAGCGATGAAGCATAGCTAATGAAACAACAAAATCACGATGTCAAGCAAAATACAGTAGAAAGAATGAGAAATGAACCTCAAACGAATCTGAGAATTAATTGTGAGGCAATTTTGGACGAAGTGAATAGGAATTCGAATCGGCACCGTGTCTTCGACTCCAAACTCGACCTCAATCACACTTTCTTCTACATGACATATGGAAACGAAAACACCAAATGCGACTTTCAATTTAACAGGGCTCGAACCAGAATCACGGAAAGCTGAGAAGCTTAGAGTTCGAGCTAGAAGCACACTCAAGAGCTGAAACTTAACAAATCAGAAAAGTTGAAACCCCAGGCAACAGTCAACAACAAGCTTTAGTATGAAGCAATTTTCACTTAATAACTGAATCGAATTTACACTGAATCATGAGCGGATACCAACAGCAATGAAAAAGTGTCAACGTGAAGTGAATCATCAGAAAATCGAACGAGAAGACCAATACAAACAATTATCTCTGAATGGATACCAGAACAGTGACCATAATCGGAACAGCGGGCAAGAATCGACGACCTCGAACAGAACCTCGGGTTCGCAAACGAATAGCTCGTCAACTCGACTCAAATCTATGGTGGCGTTTTGGGCGCTGTTGCAGCAGATATTAGCTGCATTTCGAGACTGAGTCGAGGTTGTTTGGTGGAGGTTTCAGGTGGCGTTCATGGAGGTGAAGACGATGGCTTTCATGGCTGGTTTTTCAACAGAAATCGCCGGATTTTTGGTGTTCTTTGTGTCTGTTTGTTTCCTAAGGTCTTCGTCTATTAGCTCTAATGGAGAAGATGAACTCGTGAGGAGGGGCTCTGTTATTTCGTTCAGCAAAAAGCCATAGATGGCTGCTTCAAGATGATGATGAACGAGAGGGTAGGATTCCGTTTTGCACTGTTGCTGCGCTACGGTCTCTCCTTCTCTCCGCTGGCGGCTGTCTCTTCTAAGGGTGTTGTTGATGAAGAAGGAGAACGGCCGCTGTTCTCTCCAGACTAGGGTTCTTTCTTTTTTTGTTATCTTGTAGAAGATGTGGGTTATGGGTTGGGGGGTGTGGGTTGGGAGGTGGGCTACCCGTTTTGGGCCTCTTCAATTGCAAAATCGGGCCCAGAACTTGTAATTCTTTAACAATCTTTTAAGTAAATAACCCAAACCTTTAATTAAAAACAAATTAGTTTCAACTAATTAAATAAATTATGTAATAGCATGAAACTATTTTTGTATTTTTTCATTTTTGTGATAAAAATAATGTAAAAGAGTTAAAATTAGTGGAAATAACTATATGAGACCTAAATTAAATATTCTACGCTAAAATGGGTTAAATTTGGGGTAGGATCAAAAATTACGTGTCTACAGTACTCTTTTCTCATTTTTTTCTTGTTGCATTCCTGTATGTATGTATACATTTTTTCATTTTTTGTTGATTAACTCTTGTTGTTTTTTTAACTTTTTATTTTTTCTGTATTTCTTCTTCTCCGAGTTCAAAGACCTTTATTCGGTCAATTGCTTTTCTATTTTTTGTTTGTTTGATTGCGTATGTTGTAGAATGCGTATTCGCTTCGATTAGCGTCGTCGAATATTTAGTTTCATCTCTGGCCGAGATTTCTAGAATCACTGTTTTATCAATTAATCTGTTATCAATGATACATGTTGTAGTTAATTGAATGTCGTCATAATCTCGTAGAAATTGTTGTGTGAAATCCCGGGCAGTGGTTTGTTTTTGATTGAATTGAACTTTTTCTGTTTGTTGGTTGATTCTGTGTATTAGTTAGCTGCTGTTTGTTTGTTATAACTGATAATTGATTGTGTTAAAGTATCCTCAATTAGTCGTGCGAGAAGGTGTTTAGAACAATGTGGCAGTGAATTGGAAGCCTGTTTAAGCCTTGAATCACTGTTAGATCAAAGATTTCAGCTTACCTGTGACTTTAAAATCTGAGTGGAATTGGGTATAGCTTTTAGTTTACTTAGGAATATCAGAAAAGCTAATAGTCATGATGCAAGGCACATGGTACAATCTAGTGGAACCTGTTGTACAATAGGGTATCCCATTAGCACCCTGTTATTTAGCATTTTTGTACCAATGTCCCATACTTAGACAGGATTTAGTGGTTTAACAGTGAGAATATTATGGGCTGGGCAGAGTTCTATTTTTTAATTTGACAATTGAAGTGTCCCTGGGAGCTTTTCTATTATAAGTAGAAGGAGGGACACTCACTGAAGAGGGACAGATTCACATACACATTGAGACATACACAGATACACTTTTTTTTTCTGAAAAAACAGAGAAGTAAGGAGGAAATTCTAAAAACAGTGAGAGTTTCTTAGGAATAACAGAGATAGGCATTTGGGGAGAACATTGAAGAGACTCAAGAGTTTTCTTTAAGATTTGAGAGAGATACTGGCAGAATATAGGAGATACTGAAAGAGTTTTGTTGGAGAAATTTTTAAGCACAAGGATACAATTCCAAAATAGAGAGGGAGACATACATCCTGTTACATTTTCAGTACTGGAATTCGAGAGAAAACAGTGAGAAAAATAGAGTGAAAACAAAAGTTTTTATTGGAGTAGAGTCTTCAAACACGCATTGGGTGTATTCTGTTTGTTTGCTTCAATTTTCAGTTCTGGCAGCTTAAGGAAACCATCCTTTTGTTCTGTTGTCTTTTGTAATTGCCTATTCATTTTATTCGAGTGCTTTCTTGGTTCGGAGCAATCTTTTAGGAATCCTTGGCCATTTGATTTCTTCATTGGAATCTTCCGGTTATTGGCTTGCCGAGATTCTGTTTGCTGTGTTTTTGTTGTTGCTTTTCGGTCCCGGATTCCCTGTTATTTTACTGGAGTTTCATTTGGTTTGAAGCTTATCTTATGTTTCTCCGTTTGCTGCCTGGGTTGTTTTTGCTACTGATTTTATCAGTTCTAAACTAATTCTTGATCATCACTGGAATCCACTTTGGTTACTGTCTTGTTGCTGCTCACTGTTGCTTGTGTACTGATCCTTTCCTCCATTTTTGATTTCGAATTCTAGGTGTGTCTTCGAAGCACAACTGATGTAACCATTTGCTCCGAGAGATCGGATTTTCAAAATGAAATGTCATCCTGGGAGTCACCCCCAAAAGATTGATATTAAGTCCCATTTGTATTAGCTTAACATTTTTATAGCATATGTTGAATTCATGTGATTATAATGGAGTGTAAACTGTGTTAAAACTATTTAATTTTGGACTGAATTTGTTTCGCGATATTAGATAAATAGTTTGTTTAGAAGTGTTAGCTTAAGCATATTTAAGATATTAGCTTTCTCGTAGTGCTACAATGGAAACCTAATTGTCGTCAATACATGTTTAAAATACTATTATGGTTGTAAAGTTATTCATATGATTAGATTACTTCATAGAAATAAATATGGACCATTCGCATTTAAATCCAAAAATGCAAAGTTAACAGTTTAAGGCGGTTTAAAGTTTAATCAAAGCACATAATTTATAAACCTGTATAAAATCAGATATTTTTAGCCATTTATAATAGTTGAAGCGACCGTGCTAGAACCACGGGATCCGGGGGTGCCTAACACCTTCCCTCGGGTCAACAGAATTCCTTACTTAGAATTTCTGGTTCGCAGACTTCATTTGGAAAGTCGAAAATTTTCTCGATTCGGGATTTAAATAAATCGGTGACTTGGGACACCTTAATTTATTCCAAGTGGCGACTCTGAAATAAATATAATAATCCCGTTTCGAACATTGTCACTTAAATTGGAAAAACTCCCTTGTGCATCTACCTCGCGCATCTACCCCCGGGTAATGGGCGCGCCAAAAGGAGGTGTGACAGCTCTGACGACTCTGCTGGGGATACAAACCCAGAACCACTGGTTCAGGGTTTAAGAATTCGAGCTTTGAATAATTGTTGTATTTGGCTTATTTTTTATCTGATTTTGTTACATGTTTGTATTAATGTGCTAAATGTTGCTTTACCGCTTTGATATTTTGTGAATTGTATATAAATTGTGCCGATACCCATTTTTCTCTTCTGAGTCTTTTGAAATATAATATCGGGCATTTGCTGGACATAGCCCGTTTTTCTCAAGATAGCTGTGGTGCTTGGCACCTGGTGAAGGATTTGTAGTCACACATGTTTAGGCGGAGAGTTTTGTCAATTAAGCCGGAAAGCCATGCTACCGGTGCACCTGACACTCTTCGGCTCGAGTTGTCCGCTCGAGTTAAAGCTAGTCTAGACACTTTTTCCAACAGGACGATGACTTAGAATAACAAAACCTTATGCCGGATCCCCGATAGGAACGTTTGTTTGCATCATGTGCATATTTGACTTAGGAGGCTCAACACAGGGGTTGGGCCTGTCTAGGACAGGTGTACCCGAAACAAAAGACCAACTTGTTGCATCTTTCTGTGTGCATTTATTTGTTTCGATCTTACATGCCGACCGGTTTGTTAAAAAAATAGGGTAAGGAATGGAAGATGTCAATCGAATGGAAAACGAGTTTTATGGAAAATAGTTAGTTCTTTGAAAATAAATTTTTAAAAATGCAAAAAAAAAAAATTCCAAGTAAATTTTCTTAATTTTACGAAAATAGTTTAGTTTCTTTGAAAATAATTTTGAAAAATGCAAAAATTCCAAATAAATTTTCTTAGTTCCTTTGAAAATAATTTTTCGAAAATGCAAAAAAAAAAAAAAAATTGTTGATTTATTAAAGATAGATTAGTTTCTCTAAAAAATAAATTATTTTAGAAATGCTATTTAAAAATAGTTTGTTTTCTTTTCTTAAAATGATTTAGTTCTTTTATTACCAAACTACGCTGGTTTGATTCTCACATGGTGTGAGATACGTAAGCAACCTTCATCGGGTCCAACCTACCCTTTTCCAAAAATAACCAAAAATATCAAAATTGATTTTTTCGTTGTAAATATGTTGAGTGATGCCATTTTCAAAAACAGCCGAATGTACCCGAAAGGGACGCCGGAAGGTTGACTTTGCATAAACGGCCACTTTTGGGTCATTTTGTAGATTTTTTGGTCGATTGACCCTCACAGCCTTATAATCTTCGTCCCCGAGGCGTTTGAAAGGTCGTATTTGCAATACCTGATTTTTTTGTTTTCATTTGAAAAATAAAAAGAAAAAAAAATATCTAAATTTAATTTTTGTCATAAATAAGTCAGGTGATGCCGCTTTTGCCAAAAATAGCCGAATGTTCCCGAGAGGGACGCCGAAAGGTTGACTTTGCATAAACGGCCACTTTTGATCATTTTAGAATTTTTGGTCAATTAGCTAAACGCAACCTTAAAATCCTCGTCCCCGAGGTGTTGAAAGGTCGTGTCTGCAAAACCATGTCTTTTTTTTAATTTGAAAAAAAATAATAAGAAAAAGAATCAGTGGCAAGTAAATGCTTGAATTTTTGGTCAAAATAAGCCAAGCTAGTTTCGGCGGTATTTTAAACCGTTCTTGCCGAGATGGCCTTATAGCATCTTTCAGTTGTCGAAAGGTTGTCTTCGTAAAAGAATGGACAAGTTTGTAAAGAAATCCTTCCCGGCCTCAAAATTCATATGGAGTTGAGAAGGGGCCACGTTTGCAGAAATAGCCATTTGGTTGAAATGGGCAAACAGGGAAGTAATTTGCTAGTTTTCTTTTTCTTAATTTATATTTATTTTTGATTAGATCATATGATGTTTGATTTTCAAGTCTGTAAGTATTTCTTTTCATCGAAATCTGTTAGTATGGCTAGTTTTTAAAACTTTGTAATCAAGTTTGTTTTATTGTGAAAATTGAAAATTCCTTTAAAAAATGTTTTATTATTATTGTCCTCTCGTTTCCGAACTACGCGGGTCTGATTCTCACCGGATGTGAGATATGTAGGAATACCTCATCCGTTGCGACCCCAATTTTTAAAAAAAAAATAAAAAAAATATTAAAAAAATACTCTCGTTTAGTTCCTTCATTAAAATCTTTCTTTAGAAAATTCAAAAAAAAAAGTAGAAATTGTTCAAAAAAAAATGGTTTCGTTCTTGGTTTCGCTTTTCATGAAATAAAAAGAAAAATCAATAAAAATCAAAATTTAAAAATATGGATTTTACTCCAAAGCAAATAAATTTTTATTTTTGGAAGCCTTTCTAAAAAAAAAAAAAAAAAAAAAAAAAGCAAAAATATGAATATATTTTCCTTTTTTCTCTTAAAGCATTTCTTTCAAGAATTAGTTGATTTACTCAATTCCCGATTTTCCGAACTACGCCCGGTCTGATTCATGCGGGGACATGATACGTAGGCAATCCACATAAGATTCGACCATCACTAAAAAAAAATATATAAAAAGGGGAAGAAGATGAAAGCAAAGGGAAGTATAAGCCGGAATAACGCATTACAATTGATTACAAGTAGCAACACGATCAACTGTATAAGTGCATCACACCCAACGTGAGATTACTTATCTGTTATGTTGTTTCAGACTAACCGTTTGTTTGCCAAACTCCAGGTTTTAGAAAAGGGTGGTTGATTTTGTGGTACTCTGGCCTCACATTCGTATTTCACAAGGTTCAAAGGAAAAGTTCGGCAGCCTGAAAGTACTCGTCCCTATTTCACTAGGTCAAAAAGAGGTGCCAACATGTCTTCAGAAATGCCCTTAGCAACCATTCCCGTTTCGGAGGAAAGCTCATTGACAACCATCCCGGCTACTGAGTCGGCAGCTTTGGAGGAGAATAGAATGTTGCGTTGCCGCATGCTCGAGATGTTGGACGATTGGAACAACGGGAAAGAGCCCCGAGTCTGATCCCTGGGTTCCCTGAAATTCTTCTCAGATCAAGTGGGATTTCCAATACCCCCATCAATTACCCGCCTACGCTGTTTGGGTATTCTAATGCCACAACCCTCTCTAAATCACCCTCCACCTCCCATCCTCGGGTGACACCATTAGATACATCCGCAAGAACGTCGGTTGAGTTGCCAGTTCCAGTCACAACGCATCCCACCGCACATGCTCTTTTCTTCGACTCCGCGTCCTTTACATTCCCAGCACCACCGCTTACACGGGACCATACCTAGGTTGCAGCCAATATATATCCTTAGCCACCTCGATATGAATTCCTACCAAGCCAAAATCCAAAGGCTCCCGAGCAGGATGAGATGGCAAAAAGAATGAGAAGTTTGGAACAAAGCCTGAAAAACATGCAAGGTTTAAGTGGGCAGAAAAGTGTATCTTACGCCGACCTATGCATGTTCCCGCACGTCCACTTTCCATCAGGTTTTAAGACGCCGAAGTTCGAAAAGTATGACGGGCACGGCGACCCCATTGCTCATCTAAAGAAATATTGCAATCAATTGCGAGGTGCCGGCGGCAGGGAAGAATTATTAATGGCGTACTTCGAAGAAAGTTTGGTCGGAATAGCATCAGAATGGTATATGGATCAAGACATATCTCGATGGCACATCTGGGATGATCTGGCCAGAGATTTTGTGAAACAATTCCAATACAACATCGATATTGCGCCGGACAGGAATTCTCTATCGAACTTAAAGAAGAAGCCCTCAGAAAGCTTCAGAGAATATGCCATCAAATGGCGAGAGCAAGCGTCCAGGGTGAAACCCCCTATGGACGAAATTGAAATGGTCACTACTTTCCTCTAGGCTCAGGAGCCAGACTATTTCCAGAACATGCTGTCAGCAATGGGAAAGCCTTTCGCAGAGGCGATCAAGATTGGGGAAATGGTGGAAAATGGTTTGAAGACGGGAAGAATTCTGAGTCAAGCGGCCATTCGAGCGACCTCCCAAGCAATCCAAGGAGGGTCTGGAGGAATAGCAAAGGGTAGGATGAAAGAGGAAACGTTCATGGCAACTTTGGGTGATAGAAGACACCACGCTCCTAGACCCTTCTTTTCAGAAAGAACCCCCAGCATTATTACTCTGCTCAGGAAATGTCCTATATCCCTCAACCATATGCGGTCATGAATGCTCAACCTTTCGCGCAACCGCAACAACATGTCAGTAGAAACCAAGCTCTATTTCCAAGAAATCAGCCTCCCCACCAGAACCACTATAATCCTCGACCTCCGCAGAATAACTTCCATCCTTGGGAACAGCCTAAGAAATCAAACTTTACCCCAATTGGTGAATCTTACTCTAATCTATTCCCGAAACTTGTCCAAATGGGTCTACTGCAGCCGGTTCCTCGGAATAGACAAAACCCGGCATCGCCTTCCTACAAAGCTGGTGTCAGGTATGCATATCATTCAGAGGCAGAGGGCCACCATACTAATGACTGTTGGACTTTGAAACAAGCGGTGAAGAATTTAATAGAGCAAGGGAAAATTGTGTTGAAGGATGAGGATGTCCCAAATGTGACCAATAATCCGCTTCCTGCTCACAATAACGGGCCGATAGTTGGGATGATTTGTGAAGACGAAGAATTCAATCCAGCGCTTAAGGCCATAATTGTTGTTGCTGACGTGGAAAGGAAGCCCAAGGCGGCCCCGAAACAAGAGAAAGGGGAAAAGAAGAGTAAAATCACTGAGTTAGAACCAGAAAAGGAAATTGGTACACCTAAGCAAGCCTATGTGGCATGGGAGGCAATTAAGACACCACAGCTGAATGAGCCAGTGTTTGTTGGACGCATACCGCAAAAGCTTACGGACCGTCAAGAGAAAGATAATGAGGATTTCATGACTGAAGAGAGTGAATGAAAACATGAGGCAAAGCTCTACGATGCCCACATGGTCGGGCCAGGGAAAGGGACTATCACCGTTAAGATGGGATCAGACACTAAACTCCCAAACTGAAAGGCTAGGCCATTCCCGATCAGGCGGAAGCCCAGTAAACTTGTCCTGCCGCATTTCTCTGCATCCAGAGTATTTCAGGGTGTAAATTGGATGTTTCTTTTAGTTTTTGTCTTTAAATTTCCGAATGTGAACCCTGTTTATCCTTTCGATTCCAAGAAATGAAATTAATATTTCATCGTCCGTTTCCTTTTCTTTTGTTATTTTTTTTATTCTTTCAAATTTGTTTTAGTTTTCTTTTTCTCTTCTCTTTAGTTCAAATCATGCAGCTTTAAATAACATGACATGCTTGCTGACTTCATGCCTAGATCCCAAAAAGCTGTCAGACTTCAGAATAATGAATCGAGAGTTGAAATGCACAAAGGTTTACTTTGAGGAAATGAAACAAAGAATTGGAATAACTGAACAAAAATTGGTTCGCATACAAAAGGGGTGTGTTGTATTCAGGGAATACCCGAGTAATTATCCCAACAAAGAATGACCCATGCTTGCAACAAGAAAGTGCGGCCCAGGAATCTCAAAATAGAACAACCGGCGTTAAGGCGTATTCCCCCGCATTACCAATAAACAAAAGGAAAAATTCGCTCCTAATTGGAAGTATCCATACATCATCCGGAAAATATCACTGAGAGGAACACTATATCTCGGAGACATTGACGGAAATGATCTTGAAACGGCAGTCAATACAGATACAACATAAAGGTACTATGTCAAGACCTCCTGCGGCGTTGGTTTTTGTATAATTGAGATGACGAAGTCTTTCTTTCTTGCTACCCCAAACACTATGAATCTTTTGTAAAACCCTTTGAGCCGGTTACCTTTCTTTGGATACCCTCTTTGGAATCTAAATAAAAAAAAATAAAAAATAAAAAAAATAAAACAAAGTACCTGAACTACGTTCTGACTTGATTCCGAAAGGATACGTAGGCAACCTCTCCCTGAGGTTCAGTCACACCAAAACCAAAAATCCCAATTTCCCCGAAAATTGAAACTGGGGCAGATGATATGACGGTTCAGTTTAGATCCGTCAAGATGGTTCCAGAGTTGTAATTCCATTCAATTTCCTTTTTACCCAAAACCTTGTTCAAGTCCTTCGGATCAATTGGCAAAGGCAAGGAAGTGAAAAATGTCATTGACAGGAAATCTGACACAACTTGATTTGAGAGAAACAAAATGAGAGAGTATTATCGGTGAAAACCTTCGGGCACCATAAGGCGATGGCGGTTGGAGAAGCTAAAAAAAATGAGAGAGTCTGTTTAGTGAAAACTAGCAAGGAGCACTATCAGGCGACAGTGAAAAGAGAAATGAGAGAGGTCGATTGGCGAAAACCCGCAAAGGGCGCCGCCGACCAAAAGAAGACATCCCTTCACTAAAAGAATTTTGGCAAGGTTCCCTGGTTTTGAAATTGCGAATAAGAAGTTGGAAAGTTTATATGGGTCAGGCGTCCAGTCCAAGAAGCATGTCATGTTTATTTAAAGTCAGCATGCATCCCAGATAAGTCCTTCTTTCTCCCCGAAAGGGACGCTTCTCTTTAAACTCATTTCCTTGCTTTTTGTATAGTTATTCTTTGAATTCCTTTCGGTTTAATTTTAATTCTGAAACTATTACAAAGAAAGGCGGCAGGACCGGTTTTACAGGATTCCGTCTGGTGAAAAGGCAAAGAAAGTTACCCAGCCTCAGTGGTGTATTGATCCAATCCCGACCGATCATGATGGTCGATCATTTGCAAAGGAAAGGATATTAAGAATGAAAAGGAAATCAAAGGCTAAGGTCTTAGAAGAAACGGAATGAGGCAGAAAGACAGAGCCCACACAGGCGAGTCCTCAAAGAATTTCGAGTCTGAATCCGGACAGTTTGAAGGGAAGTCACCCCCAAAGACAATTGGTAGCAAAGTTTTCAATGGAAATGGGGCAAGGGTCAAGCAATGAAGATAATCAAGGCCACAAAGTCAACCACTTTTTCAACTGACAAAATATTCTTTGTTGAAAACAGGTCTATTTAATTGTGCAAGAAGAAGGTACAACCCAAAGAAGTGAAGTACGCGAGCATTGAAATGGCTTTGGAACAAGGAAAACAAGAAAAAAAGGGAAGTTTCTTTTCAAGAGCTTTATCTTATGCATTTGTTGATGGTTAAAAAAAATGAAGGAAGAATAAAAGAAAAGAAAATGAGAACTCCAAAAAAGAGAATCAAATCATATTAGTCCAATATCTGTTTGGACCCCGGTCAAAAAAACCGAGGGTCTTTCCGGCCAGAAAGCCGTGAAACTTTTATCCCCGGTCAGAAAACCGAGGATCTCCCAGTCAGAAAACTGCGGAGTCATTTACTTTAACCCCGGCCAAAAAACCGAGGGTCTAGCGGCCAAAAACCGTTAGACATTGTTTGAATTCCGGCCAGAAAGCCGCGAAACTCTTCTTCTAAATCCCGGCCAGAAAGCCGTGGAACGTTTATTTGTGAAACCATGATTTTCTTACCCAATACCAAAGAGTCTTTTTAATCACTCTCCGTGTCACAACTAACTCACGAAATTTTTCCTAGCAAAACTGGGGCAGAAAATTTTCGTTCGTTTGTTTGTTTTGTTGCCTAAATAGGTTTGACCTCGGGACGCAAGGATCGAGATAACCTACGAGTGGAACATCAATCCGGCATGAAGAAAAGAAGAAAAGAACTAAAAGAAAACGAGTCCAAATGTTGGAGTAAACAAAAGCGCGGATTGCTCAGAATCTGATTGAAGCAACAAGCTCCGTCGACTCCGTTTCACTCAATGTTACAGAAATAAACAAGCACGTACAGCTTGTTGAGCATTAAGATTCAGATCGACCAAAAAACCGAGGATCTGACGGCCAAAAAAAAACCATTAGATATTGTTTGAATTCCGGCCAGAAAGCCGTGAAACTTTTATCCCCGGTCAGAAAACCGAGGATCTCCCGGTCAAAAAACTGCGGAGCCATTTATATTAACCCCGGCCAAAAACCGAGGATCTGACGGCCAAAAAACCGTTAGGTATTGTTTGAATTCCGGCCAGAAAGCCGTGAAACTTTTATCCCCGATCAAAAACCGAGGATCTCCCCAGTCAAAAAACTGCGGAGCCATTTACTTTTACCCCGGCCAAAAAACCGAGGGTCTGACGGCCAAAAAACCGTTAGACATTGTTTGAATTCCATCCAGAAAGCCGTAAAACTTTTATCCCCAGTCAAAAAACCGAGGATCTCCCAGTCAGAAAACTGCGGAGCCATTTACTTTAATCCCGGCCAAAAAACCGAAGGTCTGACGGCCAAAAAACCGTTAGACATTGTTTGAATTCCGGCTAGAAAGCCGTGAAACTTTTATCCCCGGTCAGAAAACCGAGGATCTCCCAGTCAAAAAACTGCGGAGCCATTTACTTTTACCCCGGCCAAAAAATCGAGGGTCTGACGGCTAAAAAACCGTTAAACATTGTTTGAATTCCGGCCAGAAAGCCGTGAAACTTTTATCCCCGGTCAGAAAATCGAGGATCTCCCAGTCAAAAAACTGCGGAGCCATTTACTTTTACCCCGGTCAAAAAACCGAGTGTCTGACGGCCAAAAAACCGTTAGACATTATTTGAACTCCGGCCAAAAAGCCGTGAAACTTTTGTCCCCAATAAAAAACCGAGGATCTCCCAATCAGAAAACTGCGGAGCCATTTACTTTTACCCCGGCCAAAAAACCGAGGATCTGACGGCCAAAAAACCGTTAGATATTGTTTGAATTCCGGCCAGAAAGCCGTGAAACTTTTATCCCGGTCAGAAAACCGAGGATCTCCCAGTCAGAAAACTGCGGAGCCATTTACTTTTACCCCGGCCAAAAACCGAGGATCTGACGGCCAAAAAACCGTTAGATATTGTTTGAATTCCGGCCAGAAAGCCGTGAAACTTTTATCCCCGGTCAGAAAACCGAGGATCTCCCAGTCAGAAAACTGCGGAGCCATTTACTTTTACCCCGGCCAAAAAACCGAGGATCTGACGGCCAAAAAACCGTTAGATATTGTTTGAATTCCGGCCAGAAAGCCATAGAACCTTTCTACAAAATCCCGGCCAGAAAGCCGTTGAACGTTTGTGAAACTATGATTTTCTTACCCCGGCCAAAAAACTGAGGATCTGACGGCCAAAAAACCGTTTGATATTATTTGAATTCCGGCCAGAAAGCCGTGAAACTTTTATCCCCGGTCCGAAAACCGAGGATCTCCCCAATCAGAGAACTGCGGAGCCATTTACTTTTACCCCGGCCAAAAAATCGAGGGTCTGACGGCCAAAAAATCGTTAGACATTGTTTGAATTCCGGCAAGAAAGTCGTGAAACTTTTATTCCCGGTCAAAAAACCGAGGATCTCCCAGTCAGAAAACTGTGGAGCCATTTACTTTTACCCCGGCCAAAAAACCGAGGATCCGACGGCCAAAAACCGTTAGATATTGTTTGAATTCCGGCCAGAAAGCCGTGAAACTTTTATCCCGGTCAGAAAACCGAGGATCTCCCAGTCAGAAAACTGTGGAACCATTTACTTTAACCCCGGCCAAAAAACCGAGGATCTGACGGCCAAAAACCGTTGGATATTGTTTGAATTCCGGCCAGAAAGCCGTGAAACTCTTCTTCAAAATCCCGGCCAGAAAGCCGTGGAACGTTTATTTGTGAAACCATGATTTTCTTACCCAATACCAAAGAGTCTTTTTGATCACTTTTTATGTCACAACTAACTCACGAAATTTTCCTAGCAAAACTGTGGTAGAAAAATTTCGTTCGTTTGTTTGTTTTGTTGTCTAAATAGGTTTGACCTCGGGACGCAAGGATCGAGATAACCTACGAGTGGAACATCAATCCTGCATGAAGAAAAGAAGAAAAGAATCAAAAGAAAACGAGTCCAAATGTTGGAGTAAACAAAAGCGCGGATTGCTCAGAATCTGATTGAAGTAACAAGCTCCGCCGACTCCGTTTCACTCAATGTTACGGAAATAAACAAGCACGTACAGCTTGTTGAGCATCAAGATTTAGATCGAGGTCTATAGCAAATCAACTAAGATTCAAGATCAAATCTTCAAGAGAATCATAGATAGGAATCTTGTAACTCATAGTTTGATAGCATAGCTAGTTCAGTTTTAATTTCTTTTTTTGGTGTAATAAGGAGGTCAGTAAGCAGTCAGCAGCAACAGCAGCAACGATAGCAACAGTAACAGCAAAGTGTCAGTCCAAGGTAGTCCCAGCTACTAAAGCTTCCCGAACTACATTGACCTGATTCCTGTTTAGCCCAGGATATGTAGGAAGCCTCCCGAAGCAAAGGCTCGGTCAAGATCTTTCCAAAATGCTTCACACGGAGTGCTCAAACGGGCAAAAATCGCTCGTATTTGCTCATTTTTCTTTGCGGGAAAACTCTTCGCATTTTCACGCAAAGAGGGGCAGCTGTGAGCACGTGATTTTTGTCACGCATGAGAATTACTCCCAAAAAATTCGAAAATAAAATAGTTTCGTGTTGTGCGTGATTTTTGTTTTAATTGTCTCTTATTATTTACATTTTTGCGTGTGCATGTCTTTATGTAAATTAATATAAAATACAAAAAATGTTTGCATTTCTGCATATAAATTCATGTTTGTAATTCAGAGTAATTAAGTTTTGTTTTACGAAATAAAAAATAACAAAAATATGTATCTTTTGCATTTTTGCCATTTAGTGTCCAATTGTGTGATTTTATTTTGGTGCTTTAATTGTGTGTGCAATAGTTGTTTTTATGAATTAATTTGTATTTGTAAAGATAATTTTGGTTTTTAATTTAATCTAGTATTTTGATTTTTAAATTGGGAGTTAAAAAGGAAGTAAAAGACAAGAAAAGAAATAAAGGTAGAATTCGGACCAGGCCCAAAACTCCACCGGCCCAAAACCAAAATACACCCAAGCCCAGTCCAAGACCCAATTCCATACCCAACCATTCCAAGAGATGTTAATCTAGACCATTCATTCATGTTGATCCAACGGTCGAGATCCCATCCCCAACCCGTTATGCAACCCGACCCAATCCACCCACAGACAACCCGGCTTCAATAACGACCAAACGGTATCGTTTGGATAAGTGAAATGATCCAGGCATCTCATCAGATCAAACGGCCAGGATTTATTTCTCGTGTCGGTATATAAATCCAAAAGCCTACCCCAGCCCCCCGATCCAAATACCCCCATCATCGTCTCTATCAGAGACGAGGCAAACGAGCCCCACCGTCCCCCGCCGCACTCCGCCTACCGGAAATTGACTCACGGCGGTTCCGGTAGGCCAAACGTCTCCATCTTAACACCAAATGATCTTCCAAGCATCCTGAGTCCAAATCCACAAACCATTTCCCTCAAATCATTCCCTATCTTCTCGAATCTTCATTTGAAGATTCGAGCTAAAAACAAACCTATGCCAAACCGCCCCAAAATCTCAACCTAGCACCTCCAGACCACCCTCACACCCAAACGACCATTGGTCCGGCTCGAATCTAACCAGAAGTCGTCGAACCCCAATCCGAGCCTTTAAGAACCCTAGAAATCCAATTGGCAAAAATTGATCTGATTATTCAAGATTTGGAGTCTAATAGACTTTAATCAGAGTATTTTCATTTGAAAATACTTCGATTAAGATCCATTCGACTCCAAAAATCCAAGTTCGTCCATGATCGAGTTCTAAAGGTACTCTTTTCTCATTTTTTTCTTGTTGCATTGTTGTATGTATGTATACATTTTTTCATTTTTTGTTGATTAACTCCTGTTGTTTTTTTTTTAACTTTTTTATTTTTCTGTATTTCTTCTTCTCCGAGTTCAAAGACCTTTATTCGGTCAATTGCTTTTCTATTTCTGTTTGTTTGATTGCGTATGTTGTAGAATGCGTATTCGCTTCGATTAGCATCGTCGGATATTTAGTTTCATCTCTGGCCGAGATTTCTAGAATCACTGTTTTATCAATTAATCTGTTATCAATGATACATGTTGTAGTTAATTGAATGTCGTCATAATCTCGTAGAAATTGTTGTGTGAAATCCCGGGCAGTGGTTTGTTTTTGATTGAATTGAACTTTTTCTGTTTGTTGGTTGATTCTGTGTATTAAGTTAGCTGCTGTTTGTTTGTTATAACTGATAATTGATTGTGTTAAAGTATCCTCAATTAGTCGTGCGAGAATGTGTTTAGAACAATGTGGCAGTGAATTGGAATTTGCCTGTTTAAGCCTTGCATCACTGTTAGATCAAAGATTTCAGCTTACCTGTAACTTTAAAATCTGAGTGGAATTGGGTATAGCTGTTAGTTTACTTAGGAAAATCAGAAAATCTAATAGTCATGATGCAAGGCACATGGTACAATCTAGTGGAACCTGCTGTACAACAGGGTATCCCATTAGCACCCTGTTGTTTAGCATTTTTGTACCAATGTCCCATACTTAGACAGGATTTAGTGGTTTAACAGTGAGAATATTATGGGCTGGGCAGAGTTCTATTTTTTAATTTGACAATTGAAGTGTCCCTGGGAGCTTTTCTGTTATAAGTAGAAGGAGGGACACTCACTGAAGAGGGATAGATTCACACACACATTGAGACATACACAGATACACTTTTTTTTCTGAAAAAACAGAGAAGTAAGGAGGAAATTCTAAAAACAGTCAGAGTTTCTTAGGAACAAAAGAGATAGGTATTTGGGGAGAACATTGAAGAGACTCGAGAGTTTTCTTTAAGACTTGAGAGAGATACTGGCAGAATATAGGAGATACTGAAAGAGTTTTGTTGGAGAAATTTTTAAGCACAAGGATACAATTCCAAAATAGAGAGGAAGACATACATCCTGTTACATTTTCAGTACTGGAATTCGAGAGAAAACAGTGAGAAAAATAGAGTGAAAACAGAAGTTTTTATTGGAGTAGAGTCTTCAAACATGCATTGGGCGTATTCTGTTTGTTTGCTTCAATTTTCAGTTCTGGCAGCTTAAGGAAACCATCCTTTTGTTCTGTTGTCTTTTGTAATTGCCTATTCATTTTATTCGAGTGCTTTTCTTGGTTCGGAGCAATCTTTTAGGAATCTTTGGCCATTTGTTTTCTTCATTGGAATCTTCCGGTTGTTGGCTTGCCGAGATTCTGTTTGCTGTGTTTTTGTTGCTGCTTTTCGGTCCCAGATTCCCTGTTATTTTACTGGAGTTTCATTTGGTTTGAAGCTTATCTTCTGTTTCTCCGTTTGCTGCCTGGGCTGTTTTTGCTACTGATTTTATCAGTTCTAAACTAATTCTTGATCATCACTGGAATCCACTTTGGTTACTGTCTTGTTGCTGCTCACTGTTGCTTGTGTACTGATCCTTTCCTCCATTTTTGATTTCGAATTCCAGGTATGTCTTCGAAGCACAACTGATGTAACCATTTGCTCCGAGAGATCGGATTTTCGAAATGAAATGTCATCCTGGGAGTCACCCCCAAAAGATTGATATTAAGTCCCATTTGTATTAGCTTAACATTTTTATAGCATATGTTGAATTCATGTGATTATAATGGAGTGTAAACTGTGTTAAAACTATTTAATTTTGGACTGAATTTGTTTCGCGATATTAGATAAACAGTTTGTTTAGAAGTGTTAGCTTAAGCATATTTAAGATATTAGCTTTCTCGTAGTGCTACAATGGAAACCCAATTGTCGTCAATACATGTTTAAAATACTATTATGGTTGTAAAGTTATTCATATGATTAGATTACTTCATAGAAATAAATATGGACCATTCGCATTTAAATCCAAAAATGCAAAGTTAACAGTTTAAGGCGGTTTAAAGTTTAATCAAAGCACATAATTTATAAACCTGTATAAAATCAGATATTTTTAGCCATTTATAATAGTTGAAGCGACCGTGCTAGAACCACGGGATCCGGGGGTGCCTAACACCTTCCCTCGGGTCAACAGAATTCCTTACTTAGAATTTCTAGTTCGCAGACTTCATTTGGAAAGTCGAAAATTTCCTCGATTCGGGATTTAAATAAATCGGTGACTTGGGACACCTTAATTTATTCCAAGTGGTGACTCTGAAATAAATAGAATAATCCCGTTTCGAACATTGTCACTTAAATTGGAAAAACTCCCTTGCGCATCTACCCCCGGGTAATGGGCGCGCCAAAAGGAGGTGTGACAATTATAATATTTGATTTTCGATGTTGAACTCTGCAAAAGTAATGTGGCGTTCGATGCCTGAAACCAAATGATATATTTACGTTTATTATTTAAACAAAGATTATATTACTTGAACATAATTTATATCAAGAAAAGTTATTTTATTTTTATATCTCGATGATTTATTGGAAACAATTTTTCTACCTTCATTAGGTAGGAGTAAGGTCTACGTACATGCTACCTTCTCCATTACCCCACGACTACCTTCTCCGTGACCCCACCTGTTGGGAATATATTAGGAGCCCATTTGGATTAGCTGATTTGAAGTAGTTGTTAAGCATTAGGTTCTAGAAAATACTTTTAAATGCTGAAATTGATTTAATCAATAAGTAATTACTTGTTCGGGTACAAGTACTGAAATTGATAATAAGTTGCAGTATTTGAGAAAAAAGTGTTACATCTTTGTCACGACCCGAATTTTTCACCTTCGGGACCGTGATATCGTCTAACATTGCACTCGCTAGGCAAGCCAACGTTACAAAATATTACACATTTTTCCTTTGTTCATTTATAATTAAATTTTAATGAAACTAAATCAGCAAAATTAAAAGCGAAAGTACATGATTTAACTAATTCCATTATACTATTAATGAAATCAGAAGTAAATACCATGCAGAAACTGATGTCACAACTAACGATCAGTCTACGAATACTACAAGTAATGGTTTGAAGGAAAATACATCTGTTTTGGATAAAGTAAAACAAAAATGATGTAAAGATAGGAGGGGACGCCAGGGCTTGCGGACGCTTGCAGGACTACCTCGGTCTCCTAAATGCAGTAACATCAACCAACCTCTCGATCAACCACTAGCTCCGAAATCTGCACAAGAAATGTAGAGTGCAGTATCAGTACAACCGATACTATGTACTGGTAAGTGCCGAGCTTAATCTCGACAAAATAGTGACGAGGCTACGGCAGGGCATAACAACATATATAACATGCAACAGTTTATACTAAAACAGAAAGGAAATACATAATGAAATATAATAGAAACTTGCATTAAATAAATACGGAACTCAATCATTCTACCAATATTCAACTGTAACCAAGCCTTAAGGGATTTTCAACACTACAATAATGAATCTCAGTGTAAATAAATACATAAACAACAACTGATGCGGTGTGCATCTCGATCCCACCATATAATGAATAACAACATAAATATTCACCCCTATTACTCCTTGTTGCAGCGTGTAACCCGATTTCACCAGTCCACCTTTATTACTCCTCAATATATCACCCATTTGTTCTGTTGCGGCGTGCAATAGGATCCCACATGTCTACCATATTACTCCTTTGTTGCGGCATGTAACCTGATCCCACTAGACAATAACATTCATCCTTATTCCTCCTCTGACATGCAACCCTATACCAATATATATATCAGCACCAATCACAAAATAAACTCAAGTGTTTCAAAAATAAACTCGAATCCTCCACAACACTTATTCCTCAAACCAACACAATGGAATATCACTATAACTATAAAACTTTACCAAATAAAACTATACATTATGACCAACCAAAGTGTACCATAAAGCACCAATAACCAACACAAACCAACAATGTGATATAATGGAACTATGGAATAATTAACAACACCGATAGAGAAACATCATTTAACATAATACAAATATAGAAGCATCAATCAAGTAGTAATTAAGACAGGAAAGCAATATATAAGGAAACGAGGAAAGGGAACAGGCTAAACAGGTAATTTGGCGATGCATAGGTGCTCATCATGCCACACACATGATATCTCACATATCAAGCAAGTCGGGGATCCCTAGTCCCTCAAGTAAAGGTTAAACCAAACACATACCTCAAACCAACAGGTATTTCAAAGCTCAATCATCGCTTTACATATCGGTTCCACCACCAATTCACTTGTATCTATCTATAATTAACTTAATAACATCAATAAAAGCTAAAGAAACTAATTCCAATGCATAATTATAGATTTTCCAATATTTTTTTCAAAAAGTAAAAAATCGACCCCGGGCCCTCTTGGTAAAAACTTAAAATTTTGACCAAAACCCGATTACCATTCACCACCGAGTCAGGATATACAATTAGTTTTGAAATCCAACCTCAATTTGAGGTCAAAATCCCCAAATTTCAAAATTCCTAAATTTTACCTAAAAACACCTAATTCCACCATGAAAACCCTAGATTTTGTGATGAAAGCTAGTAAAAAGATGAAATCGATAGAAAGAAATAAGTTAGGAATCATTTACCTATAATTTGGGTAAGAAACGATCTTTGGAAAATGAGCTCTAGAAGTTTAGGGTTTGAAAATTTGAGAAATAAATTAAAAATTCAGTCCAAAACTCGTTTTAAAATAGTTGCATGTATCCTATTTGCGATCACATGTTCACAAATGCAAACTCGCAAATGCGGACAATTTTTCGCAAATGCGAAGCTTGGCCTGTCCTGCTAGCATCGCAAATGTATCCTCTGTTCCAGTCGTAATTGCGACAATGAGCTTCGCAAATGCGAAGATCCCCTTCCTAGCCTTCTGATCGCAAATGTGAAGTACCTTCTCAAATGTGATGCTCGCATTTGCGAGCTAGACTTCGCAAATGCAAAGTCTATAGACCTGCAACATACCAGAAATTTTTGCTTTAAGTCCAAATCACTATGTAGCCTATCTATAACTCACCCTAGCCATCGGAGCCCAAACAACCATGCACACAAGTCTTAAAATATCATACGAACTTGCTCATGCAATCAAATCGCCAAAAATAACACCTAGGACGATGAATTCAACACCAAAACACATGAAATTTTCAAGATAGTTTCAAACTTCCTCTTTTCTCAACCAAAGGTCCAAATCACGTCAAATCACTTCCATTTTTTACCAAAATTCACAGATAAGGTTTAAATATTATAACGGACCTGTACTGGCTCCGAAACCAAGATACGAGCTCGATACTAACAAGATCAAACTATTTACATTATTGTATTTTCACTCTTATATATTTCTTTAAAAATTCATTGCTCGGATTAGGGAGCTTGAAATTCGTTTCGGGCATACGCCCAGGTCCCATATTTTATTACGAACCCTCTGGGACTGTCGGAATACGAGTCCGGATCCGTTTACCCAAAATATTAATCGAAATCAACGAAAATTATCTTTTTCAGCCAAACGTCATCTTTTTTTTTAAATTTTTCACATAAACGCTTTCCGGATACGAGCCTAGAATGCGCACACAAATCGAGAAGAGATAAAATGAAAATTTCAAGACCTTAGAATATGGAATCAGATTCAAAAATAAAAGATGGCCCTTTGAGTCATCACACTCTTTTTCTTTTAAAATAACTTAAATAACCTTAGAATTATTTACCCATAAGGGCATAATTTCTTCAAAATTTTATTCCAGATCGTTTCAAATAAAAAATATTCTATTTATTATTTTATTTTAAATACAACTGTGCTTATATAAAAAAAACTTTTATGATAAATAAAATTTATTTTATGATAAGCATATAATCATAAATTATACTAATAAATAACAAATCGATAAAAATTTTCTAAATAAAAAATAAACCTAAATAAATATTTGAAGAGAAACAAACATTTTATTCATCACCACAACACTTAAAAAGAAATGCACCAAAAATTTAATATGTCCACTTTTATTACATACAGTTTAAAGATTAATACATAATCAAATAGATACAAATATGCAAAGGAATAGAGAATTTGTTTATCTTAAATAGTCAATGAGAATTGCAGACTTAAAGAGATTGTGACACGGGGTTGGAACAACACTTAAGGCAGTGAGTATCAATGTAAGAATTTTATTCCAATAGAGAATATTTTAAGGATAAATAGTAAAAATCTTGGTCAGACTTAAAGTGCTTATAAACTAAAAATTCATAAGTTGGGGTGACTATCTTATGGCTTTTGATTTATTTTTGACTTATAAATACTTTTAACTCTGCCAAACACTAGATAAGCCAAAAAGTGCGTATAAACTAATTTGACCAGCTTATAAGCTTAGCCAAGAACCCTCTAGGTATGTTATTGTTGTTGTAAAAGTTATTTATATGTATTACCGAATTTCAAACGGATATTAATCTTTTTTATATTTCAAACCAAACTACCCTTAAGATAAGAAAGATAAAGCAAAAGAGCAAAAAAAAAAAAAAAAGGAGAAAAGAAAACTCTTTTTGGGAATTTTCATCTTAATTAGCTCATCTCCTTTCTATCTGAAGGGTGGTAGAATTTGAAATTAGAATTAAGAGTAATTACAACTTGAACGTCAAATAGACAAATATGGATTTGGTTTTAGGTCTTTGTGGAAAATATTGCGAGGAACTTTTTTTTGTTGAGAAAATTATCGGGAAACTTATACAAATGTCCTAAATAAATTTCAACTTACCAATCTCTAGCCATTAGTCATAGGCTTACCAAAACTACTCAAACACATATAAAATTGAAAAAACAAATAAATAAGATTCTTTCTCTCAAAGAATCAC
Source organism: Nicotiana noctiflora (assembly GCA_032618575.1). Lineage (NCBI taxonomy): Eukaryota > Viridiplantae > Streptophyta > Magnoliopsida > Solanales > Solanaceae > Nicotiana > Nicotiana noctiflora. Next base: position 245,057 of record JASVEL010001149.1, read on the forward strand.
ATGCAAAAATCTACTTTTATATTTTAAGCGTTAATATCAACATTAGATGCAAGACGAAAGAAAATTTAATGGAAGCAGTAGTAAATAAGGTGTTGAAATAAAAAATACAATATCCCAAAAATTTAAGCAAAAACAAAGCTTTTTCAACAGGTATAATTGGAATTCATTGAAAACATATAGATAAGTCAATATACAAAATTTGAGGAAGATTGAAGGTGATTTGAACTGGTTTTGTATCAAAATTCGTAATTAAATCGAGTTCAAAAAATTATTCTGTGACACATGTATCAAACATGTATCACGCATGTAACTCACATACAGGTATACATGTGATACACAACTGATACAAATATGTTACATATGTAATACACAAATAATACACAATGTGATATACATATTATTTTTTTCTTGTTTAGTTTTATTTTGAATTATCAATTCAAACTACCTCAAAACTTCACCAAATCATTCCAAAACTAAGGTTCAAGCTCCTTAAGATGTACCAATTCTATTCTAATAATACCCACTCAAAAGAAAGCAAAAATTTAACCCTTTTTTCTACAAATAGCTAATTGGTTAATCTTTATAATATGTTATGAATTGACTAGTTTTTGTAATGAGCTACTTATAAATGGACATAGCTGGTAGTTTCCCACAATTATCCTCTATAGCTCCTTAAAATTTTAGTAACTCATATTTTTTTCACTTACATGAAATGGGCCCTTCGGCCCAAACATATTACATCTAATAGCCTGAAGTGTCTATTTTATATTGTTTCGTGTAGTGACAATCTACTTTGTATAATAACAGTCTATTTCGTATATATTTGTATAGTGATTGTCTATTATGTATAATGGCAGTCCAATGTATATAAATTTTATAGTAGTATTCTATTTGGTATATTTATAGTGACAACCTATTTGTATATATTTTGTATAGTGACAGCCTATTTGTATATATTTTGTATAGTGACAGTCTAATGTATGTAAATTGTATAGTGACAGTCTATTTTATATACTTTTTGTATAGTGACAGTCTATTTTGTATAATGATAGACTATTTAGTACTTATTTTGAATAATGAGAATCTATTTTGTATAGTGACTGCCTATTTTGTATATTTTGTATATAATGACTGCCAACAGAAAAGAGACTGGTCTCTTCATTCCAAAAATCTTTCTCTCACAATTGAAATTGAAATCGATTATGTGAGTTTTCTTTCCATTGGTAGAAAAATACTTTTTTCCCTATCTCCTCTTTTTTTTTCTTTTTTTTTCTTTGTTCCATCTATTTGCCTTTTCCTTATCACATTGTTCCGAATTACGAATATCTTTCAATATTTGATTCATTGGAGTTTGCTTTTGTGGCTTTCCTTATTTTGCAGTTCATGCGTCTCTATCTTCTTACTCGTATTTATGCCAATGTCTCAGCTTCATATGATGTTTTCAATGAAGAAGCAAACGAAAATAGAAGCAGCAGCAGTAGCAGGGTTGAAACGATCGACGAGGGCGGTGATTGAAGCGGCGGAGCATCTACAAGGATCGACGGTGAGGTCTGCTTTGCAACCATGCGGTGGTCGCCTCTCTTTCCACGATTTGTCTTTGCAGATATGAACCTCTTAGTTAAGAACCTTTGGCCTAGCCACTAGAATTACTTTTGGGCTATAAAATATACATGGCAATTTTTTGGACTACCGAGCAAAATATGTTTGGATCGATGGGCTATAAATAAATTTTTCTCTTGCTAGTTCCCTTTTTAAGCAGTTTCTTTTTAAAGGGCCTTCAAAAACCAAGCTACATTTGTTTTTGGTTGTTGAAATATATTTTCATTTGATTTCCCAAGAAATAAATCTTTTGAAATGAAGTATTACTTCCGATATGGGAATCTTCTTTTTGTTAAAAAATCTTAGTAAATATGAATGTCTACTACTCCCAACATTTTCACTGATGATGTAAATAACCTCCCACTACTAATAACTATTATGATTGTGACTCTCACACCTCATAACCCCACCCCCTTCCCCCGATGATCTTCCCCATTGATCTCAATTGTTAATGTTTTGTTTAAGACAATCATTTTGTAACCTTATATTTGTAGCCCAGATGTTCCGTTAAGAAGGTGTGAGCGGCTAATTGTGGAGGGAACGAGAAGAGGCAGATGGCGGACTAAGAAGTATTGGGGAGAGGTGATCAGACATGATATGGCGAGGCTTCAGGTTTTCGAGGACATGACACTTGATACAAAGTTGTGGAAGTGGAACATTAAGGTTGTAGGTTAGGAGGTAGTTGAGTCTTCTCTTACTAATACCGCTGTAAGACTAGTCTGGTAGGATTTTTGTCTAAGATAGCTGGTGGCAATATTGTGTCTTACTATTTTTCAGTGCATGACCTATTTGTTAGCTATCGATTTTGCTTTGCATCTTTCTTCCGTATTTCATGTTATTCCTATTTTTCTTCTGACTTTCTTATGATTTCTGTGGTGATATTAATATTGTCTACATTTTTCTTTTGTTCTCTTGAGCCAAGAGTCTTTTGGAAATAGCCTCTATATCCCTTCAGGTATGGTAATGCCTGCATACTCATTAGCTTCTCCAGACCCACTAGTAGAATTTTACTGGGTTGTTGTTGTTGTTGTTTATTTAATAGTATAAATAGAGGCATGAAATGTGATATGGGATATAGTTGAACGCTTGATGAAATAAGAAAGCTATCTACTCCTCTCTTATTCTACTTATCTTCTTATTTTATATTGTTACTTTGAGCTACATTTTTTAATATGTTATCAGCACAACTCTAGCCTTCTCCAAAGTTAAGTGCAATTCTTCATCCGAAAGGTATAACACATTATCTCCTATATTTTTTCTCCTTTTTTTGCCATTTCTGTTGGTATTGTACTATGTGATAACAACAACAACTTAATAAATCCTATTAGAAGGGTCTGGGGAGGGTAGTGTGTACGCATACTTTACCTCTATCCAGAAGGAGTAAAAAGGCTGTTTTTGGAAGCTCAAGAAAATAAAAAGACAAAAATGAGACAATATTAGTATCACAACAGAAATTGTAGAAATAATAGGAACAATATGAAATCTAGAGGAAAGATGCAAAGCAAAAGTGAAAGCTAATCAAAAGCTCAGCTACCTAGGACATACAACCATAATACTCGACCACCAAATCTTCCTATCAAGTTTCATATCCTCAGAAATTCGAAGACTCTCCATATCCTGCCTGATCACCTCACCCCCAATATTTCTTAGGTCGCCCTCTACCTCTTCTCGTGCTCTCCACAACCAGCCATACATACCTCCTTACTAGAGCATCTAGGATTCCCTTCTTAACATCCTCGAATCATCTTAGCCTTGATTCCCGCATCTTGGTAGTAATGGGAGCTACGTGCATCTTCTTCCGAATAACATCATTCCTAATCTTATCTCATCCTATTATGCCCACACATCCGCCTCAACATCCTCATTTGTACTACTTTCATCTTTTGGATATGTGAGTTCTTAACAGTCCAATACTCAGTCCCATACATCATTGTCGGTCTAACTATTGCTTTGTAGAACTTTCCTTTGACTATCAGTGGGACTCTCTTATGACACAAGACTCTAGATGGTAACCTCTACTTTATCCATCCTATCCCAATACGGTGTGTGACACCCTCATCGATCTTCCCCCTAGATAATCCACCTAAGGTACTTGAAACTACCTCTACTTGGGATAACCTGTGATTCAAGACTCACATCCACGCCAACTTCCACTACCTTAGCGCTGAAATTACAATCTAGGTATTCCTCTTCATCCTGCTCAGCTTAAAGCCCTTACACTCAAGAATCTATCTCCAAACCTCCAACCTATCGTTGACACTGGCTCGCGACTCATCAATAAGAACTATATTATTGTCGAATAACGTGCAGCATGGCACATCCCCATGAATATAGTGTGTTAGCGCATCCATCACCAGTGCAAATAAGAGGGGAGTAAGCACAGAACCTTGGTGTAACCCCATTGCAACCGAAAAATGCTTAGAGTCGCCTCCTAATACCCTAAATCAAGTCTTAGCTTCATCATAGATGTCCTTAATTGCCATAATGTAGGGAACTGACATGCCTTTGCCTCCAAGCATCTCTAGAAAACTTCTCTAGGAACCTTGTCATACGCTTTCTCAAGGTCAATAAACACCATGTGCAGATCATTCTTCCTATCTCTATACAGTTCTACCAACCTCCTAACAAGGTGTATAGCTTCTGTAGTTGAACAATCCGGCATAAACCCAAACTGGTTATCGGATATAAACACTATCATCCGCACACTTGCTTTAAACTACCGTGTGAATTAAGTCAAACTGTTATCATAATTAGTGATCATTACGAATCAATATGAATCACATTACACTGTGGCAAACATGATAGATTGCTTATTATTGGCGTTATAAGCCATCACCTTAAACTTATATTATTATCAATATTTTATCTTCATTTATAGAAATTCTTGTTTGATATAATATATAACTTTACATTCCGAAATCTACATAAGTACTAATAAATAGATTAAGGTCATCATTTCCAATATATGTATTATGAAAACACAATCTAAGCATTCATAATGGTTATATCCATTTATTTTTATTATTATTTATTCATTTCTAATTCATTTTTTTTTTTGGATAATTTTTACTATGTCGAATTTGTCAAAGCTTGGGTTTGTGGTACTTGATATTTTTGGAAAGAATTATTTATCATGGGTTCTCGATGCTGAGATTCACTTAGCTGCTAAAGGCTTTGGTGACACCATTATTCAGTGTAATAAGACATCAAGCCAGGACAAAGCGAAGACCATGATTTTCCTTCGTCATTATTTGGATGAAGGTTTGAGAGTTGAATATTTGACAGTGAAAGATCCACTCATTTTGTTGAAGTGAATGTAAATACTTTTTCTACATCATGAAAATAAAGTATTATTTTATTAAAATGCAAAAAAAAAATAATAATAATCGTGAAAAAAAAATTCTCATTTCTTGAAATGAAAACAAAAATCTATCTATAACATGAAAAGAAAATACTATTGATAATATTTTTATTTAAGGTAGGAGTGGAGTGGGGTGGGAGCAAGGGTGGAGTGGTGGGGTAGGTTGAGATAGGATAGGTTGGTAGGGATGGGGAATAGGGTGGGGAAGATTTAAAAAGTATTTTGAAAAATATTTTTCCTTCTTGGGACTTGTAAGGAAACATAACCTTTCTTTCTCAACAACTATGCCAGAGTTCACGCTTATTATGTTTATATATGATTCATTACTCAATGACAGACTCATTCAGCACAATCCTTTTACTGGTGACTACAAGAAGCTCCCAAAATTCATTGAGTTTGAAGAGCAACAATTAATATCTGGATTTGGATTTCATCCTATTACAAAGGAGTACAAGGCTATCAAGATTGTGTACTACTCAAATACCTATAACATACCTTCAAAGATCCGTAATGTTGAAGTGTGGATGCTATGCAGAAGCAGCGTTCAAATATTTAGTCTTCGTAGAAGTAAATGCAGGAGCAGAATCTTGGGTCATGATAAGCCTTACTTACCATGGAGTTTTAATGATGGTAAAATATTTCAGTCGGACAAATCACCCAGAGTTCTCTATACATGCTAAAGAGTGGAGACATCTTGTTGGAGTACAATGGTGGAATCTTAGTTTCTTATGATCCTGAGAGTGGAGAATTTAAGAACCTAATGGTTCAATCAATGCCAAATCATGTTCAATCTGTAGTCATGTTGGTATCCTCAACTGGATAAGTTTTCAGTAAACGCCATATTGCTATTGACAGTAAGATTATCATTGTCTGTTTATACACAGAATTCAAGTCTCGTAAATACCAACTATCATGACATATTACTGATTGCAAGACCTATGTTGCTGAAATTTCATTCTAATCTTGGTTGTCTGCAACTTCATTCTGTAATATTATGTTCAGAAGTTCAACTGAATTTGATGCCACCGTATTTTGATAACACAGTTACCATCTGCCTTCTCGTAAGCTCCTAGTTGATCATTGATATGGGACATAAATTCTATAGTCCATGACAATGATCTGCTTTTCGCTAGAACTTTAATATATAGTTTTACTCTGCATCCAGCGATTTAAAACTTCAAATTCAGACCCATAAAAGGTAATAAGTGTAGCGGACTTGCATCCGATGACATAAAATTTCAGATCACTTCTAATAAGGGTTGGTTAATTTGCCACAGGAAACAAAAGGAAAAGGAGTATTACATAGAAACAGGTGGCCACAGACAGAGGCGTATCCAGGATTTTAAGAACATGGGTGTACTATTATCTTTACGATAAAAACTTAGTTCAAATATACAAAATTTATGGTGATAACAAGTTGCCGAGAAAATTATATTAATATTATATTCACAAAAAACATCATTCACTTTACAATTGTCCTCGACGAGTTTTCATACTTTGAAAACGGTCGATAATAGTATCATTACGTACAGTTTTGAATATCTTACGCTCTATATAGCAAACTAAACAATCATTTAAAAAATCATTATCCATCCTATTACGTAAATCATTTTTGATATACTTCATTGATGAGAATGCTCTTTCCACGCTTGCGTAGCAACACGTATAAGCAAAGTCAACTTCACAAGTAAATAAATAAGTGGCCAAGTAAGATCCAATTTTGTCTCTATCATCACTCTAGCGAAATCCCTTCAAGTTAAGAAATCTGCTATCACAAAAGCCTCACGGCGTCAACGTATCCATGAAAGCATCATTAAAGCATACACACTGCAGGAAAACCTATGTTGCGCGGACTCTCCAAATTGTAGCCGCACCCGTGTCGGATCCTTCAAAAATACACTACTTTTGGAGGATCCGACACGTATCCGACCACATTTTCGGAGAGTCCGAGCAACATAGTGGAAAACATGACCCTCTTTTTGAATCCACAAAGAATAAGCGAAAATGCATTGATTCATTGCACTTCTAAGAAGAAGAAAAAACGTTGGTTTATTGCAAATTGGTGCTTGCTCCACTGCATCTTATTCCATCTATCACTCATAATCTATATCAGATATAAAAGTTATTTAAGAAGTACACGACTGACAGTTTTTTAATAACAACCCCTCAGAAAACTACGTGAATTCATCACCACTTAACTTCAGGTTTTGTTAATCAAAGGGTTGCGAAAGTAATTTAGACTCACCAAATACGATTAGCACAGGCCAACATTTTGTTTAATCAACAATACAGTGCGACTTAATTTCAAAAACTAAATACATATCCTAATCAAAATTTCTCCAATAAATCACATTGCAGTATGATCTACGAAATTAACAATTAAAATTGTGTGAAAATAGAGATATATTTCTCAATTGACAAACAATGAATGATTGGATAATTTCAAATTGGGACATTGTGAAGATATGACCCACCGGAAAGCTAGCTCATGAGAGGAGCATTTCCTAACTCAAATAATGTGGGACTTGACAGACATCTACTAAACAAATCATGCGTCTCCTTCCAACAATCCGATTACTGATGGATCCTACCAAATCATACGACGTCATATTACCTCAACAGTCAAAACTGAGACTTCTACAAATTTGAGCACGTCAAGGACCCAAGACATGCATTTCGTCTAATTTTTATACTAACTCGATAGAAGCATTTTCTTATGAAAGATCTAACATTATCATTTATAACGACATGCATTGTGTCTAATTCCATAATTTTAATACTCACAGCTACATTTCCAATTACTCGACCATAAGGCTACTCAATTGTCATTTGCTCATAGCCAGGGTAAGTGAAATCTTATAACATTTTCACCTTAATTTATCAATTAATTATGCCTCAGTATCAAATCAGCCATATGAAACCTCAACAGCCATATGCACCCAAGGGTGTGGCCTAACATTCAATAAAGTGGAAGGACAACCATTAGGTCTCGGGTTCAAATTCTAGAGAAAGCAAAAATTACTAGATGATTTCTTCTCATGTGCCTAAGCCTTGATGAACAAAGTTACCTAGTACCTGTCTTGTGCTGGTGGGAGATAGCATCCGCCCGATGGAAGAAGAAGAATATCCTCAACATCCACTCCGCTCCATTCAACTCCATTTCATTCCAATACTAAATCATTTTCCTAAATTAAGGATTCTCTACGCCTCACACTTATCCTTACAAGAATACCCAATTTAATCTCAACTATATGAGTCGTTAATCGAAAACATCAACCAAAAGAGAGCAAACAAAGAAGCAGTTGAAATTCAAATATCACAGTTGGGCTCACAGTTGGGCAAATAAGGATCATCATATTGGCCCTCTCTAATGCGATCAAACAAGGAAAATCGAGAAACCACACAAACTAAGACCCGGTTGGGCTCCGAAATGTCCAACCTCACAAATCGATTGGCCAAGGCCTGAACATCAACTGCAAGAGGTATCTCCCTAACAGGAATATATGCCAAACTATCCATACTCACCGCCTTCCTACTCAAAGCATCGTCCACTATATTGGCCTTTCTGGGATGGTAGAAAATAGTAATATCATAGTCTTTTAGTAGCTCCAACCATGTTCACTACCTCAAATTGATATCTTTCTTCTTGAACAAGTGTTGGAGGCTACGATGATCAATAAACACCTCAGAAGACACACCATAGAGATAATGCCTCCAAAATATTTAGTGCGTGGACAATAGCAGCCAACTCCAAATCATGAACAAGGTAGTTCTTCTTAAGGGGCTTCAACTGATGAGAAGCATAAGCAATCACTCTTCCCTCCTACATCGACACACACCCAACACCAACTCTGGAAGAATCACAATATACTGTATATGAACCTGAAGTTGATGGCAAAACTAACACTGGAGATGTTTCAGGCAGAGCTTCTGAAAGCTCGCCTCATATTCATCCAACCACAAAAAATTAGCACCCTTTTGAGTCAATTTGGTCAAGGGTGATGCAATAGATGAAAATCCTTGAATGAACCAATGGTAATAACCCGCCAAACCTAGAAACCCGCAAATTTTTGTGGCTGAGAACAATTTGGGCCAGATTTGAACCGCCTCTATCTTCTTTAGATCAACTTGAATACCCTCGTCGAACACCACATGCCCCAAGAAAGCCACTGAACTTATCCAAAACTCACACTTGGAGAACTTTGCATAAAAGTTCTCCTCCCTCAACCGCTGCAATACAACTCTTAAATGCTCGGTGTGCTCCTTCTAACTACGCGAGTACACCAGAATATCATTAATGAATACAATAACAAATAAGTCGAGATAGGGCGGAAAAATTTGTTCATAAAATGCATGAATGTTGCTGGGGAATTGGTCAACCCAAAAGACATCACAAGGAACTCATAATGACTATATCAGGTCCTGAAAGTTGTCATAAGAATATCTGAGTCCCTGATCTTCAACTGGTGATACCCTAACCTGAGATCAATCATAGAGAATACCCTTGCTCCCTAAAGCCGGTCAAATAAATCATTAATACGAGTCAAATAATCTTGTTCAACTACCTGTAATCAATGCACATCCTTATAGTGCCATACTTCTTCTTCACAAATAGGACAGGCACACCCCACGGTGACACATTAGGTCGAATAAATCCCCTTATCTAGGAATTCTTAAAGATGTTCCTTCAACTCCGTCGATGCCATATGATACGGTAGAATGAAAATGAATTGAGTGCCCAGCACCAAATCAATACCAAAATCAATATCCCTGTCTGGGGCATGGCTCTAGGGTCTGCAGGAAAAACAACTGGGATTTCCCTCGCTACCAGGACTAAATCAATGGAATGCGCCTTTGCACTAACATCCCTCAGGAAGGCCAATAAGGAAGACAGCTCTTCCCGACCATTCGCTGGGCCTTCAAAAACAAAATCACCCTACTAGGAACATAATTCGTCAAACCCCCCTCCCCCCACTTAATCCATGGCACACCCCGCATAGCCAACATCACTGTCTTAGCATGAAAATCCAAAATAGTGAGACACAAAGATAACTGATCCATGCCTAATATCACATCAAAATCCACCATACAAAGCAATAAAAGGTCGACTCAGGTCTCTAAACCCCCAATAGTCACCATACAAGACCGATGTATGCAGTTTACAATAATAGTATCACCCAAGATACACGAACACATAAAATAAGGGACTCATGGGGCATATCCAAATAATGAGCAAAATATGATAACATATATGAAAAAGTGGAACCAGTGACAAATAATACAGAGGAATCTCCGTGGCAGAATAAGAAAATATTTGTAATCATAATATCCAAAATAATAACATCTGGTCTGGCTGGGAGTGCATAAAAATGGACATGACCACCAGCGGATCGGCCTCCCCCTCTAGGACGGCCCTGAGTTGGCTGAATGGGTAAGGAACTTACTGGTGCTGAAGCCGAAGGCTGACTTCTCTGCTGGGATGAACCTCATGTAAAGTGGGGACAAAACCTCTTAATGTAACCCAGATCTCCATACTCAAAACAACCTTTATCGACAATTGGCAATAGGGACTGAAGGGAGCACCGAGCACTGGATACCCAATAGAAGAACCACGTATAGATGACCTGAACCGATGGTGTATGAGTCAAACTTTGAGCTGGACGGGCATTGAGAGATGAGTGACCTTGATGTGAACTGTAAGAACCATGGCCAGATGACCATGTCTGAATGGACTACCTCTATCGTGCTAAAACTGACCCCGAGAAGATACACCACCAAAACTACTAGATCCCATAGGTCTCTCGCTCTTGGAGGCGAACTAACTCAATCTCTCTGTCAATGTACACTACCTCCTCAAAAGAAGTGGTAGATACCCTCTCTCTAGTTAGAAAAATCTGTAGCTAATTAGTGTGGCAATTAACGAACCTCCTGATCCTCTCCCTATCTATGGGAACTAGCCAGATAGAATGATGGGCTAACTCGGAGAACCTCATCTCATACTACGTCACAGTCATGTCCTCCTAATGCGACTACTCAAACTGTCTGCACAGCTCCTCTCTGCGGGAATGCGGTACATACTTCTCTAGGAAGAGAATAGAGAACTGATGCTAGGAAAGGGGCACTACACCGACAGGTCTACACCACTCATAAGACTCCCACCAAGTGAAGGCAGCTCCAAATTACTGAAAAGTAGTAAATGCGACCCTACTGGTTTCCAAAATACACGTTATATAAAGAATCCTCTAACACTTGTCCAAGAAACCCTGGGCATCCTCGCCCTCTACACTACTGAAAGTTAGAGGCTGAAGTCTACTAAACCTCTCCAATCATCTTTGCTCGTCATCATGCATAAGTGGTATTACATAATCCTGAGCAGGTGCAACCGATTGGTAGTGCCCCGGTGTCTCTAGTACCTAAGCAACCTGCTTGGGTGTACAGGCGGTGGGAGTCTAAGTGCCTCCTTCTCCTAAAGACTTGGAATAACAATGGGCACATTCGCTGGCTAAGCTGGTCCAGCTGGAGCATCCCCCACTGGAACCTGATCATGAATTTGGGTATCATGTGGATCTGTAGGTGTTGTCCTATCTGTTGTATAGGCTACACCCCTGTCCCTACCATGGTCTCGATCGTGACCTCGGGCTATAGTGGCCCTAACTAGGTCCGTCCTGACTGGTAGTATGTGTCATCACCATCTGTGAAAGAATATAATAACAAAAGTTTAGTTACCAGAGTTAACAGATTCGCATGACAAGAATTCAAGAATGTGAAGTTTTTCCGAAAGGTTCTGCAACCTCCTGATAATAAGTACAGACGTCTCTATACTAATCCACGATACTCTACTAAACCTACTCATGACAACTTATGTAACCTAGGCTCTGATACCAACTTGTGACGACCCTAAAACTGACTCGGTCATGATGGCGCCTATCGTGAAACTAGGCCAGTCGAAATATTTCAAAAATAATACACATTCCAAATAAAACTCAAATAAAACCAGTTTTTAACTTAAATCCAGTAAAAGATATAAAGTCAAATCAAAATAAAACCAAAAAGTAAAAGCCCGACCTTGAGTGTCACTAAGTCATGAGCAATGCTACAACAGTTTCAAAACAAAGATAATACCAACATAGTCTGGAATAGCAACAATGTACTAAAAGGAAGATAGAGAAGGAGATAAAGCATAACTGCGATCTCCAGTCAGCTACCTCCCTATCTCCGTGAAAATCCATGACTGGAATAGTCAACAGCCGCTAATATGCCCTGAGATACTTAGATCTGCACACAAGTTTCATGGGTAACGAGAGTACACCAACTCAGTAAGTAACAAGTCCAACTATTGGACTGAGAGGTAGTGACGAACTAAACCTCAGTAGTTATAACACATTTAAATTGTACAAAAACGTTGGCATGATGGCAATTCAATATTTTTAACTTACAGCAAAGGAAAGTGCTACTCCGAACAACGTAAAGTATAAAACTCAGTAAAACTATACATGTCAATGCAAGAAATGTATAGAAATGCACCGTGTGCTCTCACTCTCAAAATTCTCAACAACTAGGTACCGCATATGACCATCCAGCCCAAGGAAATCCATCCCGAATATATATATATATATATATATATATATATATATATATATATATATATATATATATATATATATATATATATATATATATATATATATATATATATATATATATATATTGAGAGAGAGAAAGGGAGAGAGAGAGAGAGAGAGAGAGAGAGAGATAACACTTACTTCAAGTTAGTCGGCATAGAGAAACAAGGGTAATCCAACCCTGAGGAAAAATTCATCTCCACGTATCAGTACTTCGGACAAATCAAAGTACGGGGAAATCCATCCCTCATTACTATTAGTACATTGGAAAAATCCATGCCTAGGGAAATTCATCCCTCAATAGTATCATCCGTGCTCACTAGGGTGTATAGACTCCGGAGGGTATCTTTTCAACCCAAGTGCTATAACAATACAATGGAGGCATAATCAATAATCCGCTATGGCGTGCAGCTCCATCCCATAACTATCACTCAAATTCAGGCTCTCGGCGTCATTCAATCATAACACATACACACGGGCTCACATTACCATGAAACTAGCCCAAATAATGATATGATGCGCCAAATAATAGTAATCGAGACTGAGACATGATATAATATGGAAGAACAAGACTGAGTGCAAAATATCAATGAAGCCAATGATATGACAACAAGAAATAACCTCTCGGGTCTCAATAATATCGGCGCGAAGCCCTAACATGGTATTTGACATGATTTACAACTCATTAACTTAATCACATAATCATCATATAAATATTAACAAGAAGGAGACACTAAGTGGTGCCATGGAATGATCCGGGCCGCATTTTTCATGGTGCATGCCCACATGCCAATCATTTGGCATTTGCGTCACCTTAATATTTAAAAATAGATCACACTGTTTGGGCTTTCGAACCCTCGGATCCAAATTTACAAGCGTTACTTACCTCAAACCAAACCAAAACGCTAACCAGCAATGCCCTTTCCTCTTACTATAACGTCCAAATGCTCTAAATCTAACCAAAATCAGTATATTATCATCAATACATGCTAAAGGAATGAAACCCGAACAAAAGTTATCAAATTAGACCCAAAATCTCAAATTTTCTCAAACCTGGCCCCTGGGTCCACATCTCAGAATCCAACAAAAATCACAAAACTAGAAACTCCTTTCACTCCCTAGCCTATACATATAAAAATCGTCAAACTCGAACCTCAAATTGCCCCCCAAATCCCAAATTTACACTCTCCAATTTCAATCCCTAATCTCCCAATTTCTTCTTTAATTTTCCCACCAATATCATGACTAAACAATGGAATAATTTCCATAAACAAAAGATACAAGACCCGAGTAGCTTACCTCACTGAAAACAATTAATTTTCCCTTGAAATCATAGTTCCCAATCTCCTACTCGTCCAAAAATGGTGTAGAAATGACAGAAATTCGCGGAGTGAGGCTTTCATAGTTTCTGCCCCGGAGACTTGCACCTGCGGTCCAACGAGCGCACTTGCGCTACCATATCTGCGGTCAAACAAGTGCACCTACGGATTCCACTTATTCGCACACATTTTGCATATGCGACTACACGCATGCACTTGCGTGCTCACTGGTGTGATACAGGCACCGTACCTGCAGTCAAGCTACAATTGATCCTAAACCACATTTGTGGCCTTCCTCGTGCATCTGCAACCTCACACATGCGGCCCCCAATCCCCAGGTGCGAAAATGATATAAGTAGCAACTTCGGCTGCTCAAACCAAGTTCCAATCTTTCCGTTAACCATCCGAATTCATCCCGAATTCCTCGGGACCCCAACCAAAAATACCAACAAGTCATATACCACTATTCAAACTTATTCCAATAATTAAAAAACTCAAAAGAACATCAAAACACAAAATTACCCTCGGATTCAAGCCTAAGGATTTCCAAACTTCCTAATTCCGCAAAAGATGCCAAAACCTATCAAACCTCATCCGAATGAGCTAAAATTTTTAACACACGTCACAAATGGTGACCTACTCTAATTTTTGAAATTCTATTACAAACTCGATATCAAGATTTCCACTGTCGACCGAAAAATGCCAAATTTGTAATTTTGCAAATTCAAGCCTAAATTTTCCACGAACCTCCAAAATACGTCATGAACACGCTCCTAAGCCCAAAATCACCTAACGAAGCTATCTATAATATTAGATTTAACATCTGAGATATTGTAGATATAAGTCAACATCCGGTTGACGTTTTCCAACTTAAGCTCCTTAATTAGAGACAAAGTGCCTCATTTCACTCAAAGACCACTCCGAACACAAAACAACAAACACGATACAATGAAATACAACTGATCAATACATAAATAAGTAGAAATGGGGGAAACGGTGCATTAACTCATGAAATGACATACCGGGTTGTTACAAATAACATCAAATAATGCAAGAGAAACCAATTCCAATAATTAAAATTAAAATCTTTACACAATTTTCCAAAAGTCAACAAATGTCAACCCCGAGCTTGACCAGTCAAAACCCAAGTTGAAGGGTGTGTCTCGACTGCCCATAGCCCACGAGTCCATGTATGTATTTTGTTTTCAAATTTGAGTCCAATTCGACACTCAAATCTCAAATCTTAATTTTCAAAACATAGACAAAATTTCCTAAAACTTCTCTTAGATTCTCATAAATTTGATGTTAAATCTTATGTATAATCATGTAATATAATTGAAAATTGATCAAAGTCACATACCAAATAGTCTGATATAAAAATATCCCTACAAAATTGCCTCTCATCAAGTCTAAGATTCAAAATATGATAAAATGGAGCTAAGTCCCCAAATACTCAGCTATAAACAAGCTACAAATGTCGCAATTGCGATTTGGGGTTACCAAATGAAAATATCGAAATTGCGTAAAAAAGGATCACAAAAATGAACCCATCAAGACCTGCTAATGTCACGTTTTCAACAATAAACTTCGCAAATGCGAAGCTATTTCCCCCAGCGGCTCGTCGCAAAAGCTATTCTAGTGCCGTAAAAGCTAGCCTCCACTCCCTGCAATTGCAATACAATCCTTGAAAATGCGAGGTTCCTTACCAAGCAGCCCATATTCGCGAAAGAGAGAATCACCTCGCAAATGTGGTTTTCACATTTGCGACCAACATATCACAATTGCGATTGAACCAGCACCAACACAAAAAGTTCTAACAAAACCAATCTAAAACCAATTTGAAAATCACCTGAGCCTTCATGTCTCCACACCAAATATCCCACAAGTAAAAAATATCATACAAACTCACTCGCACGATCAAAATATCAAAATAACATCTGTAACCACTAATCGGACACCAAAACACATGAAAATCACAATGAACTTCAAAAACTTCTAGAATTGCAACCAAGCGTCTGAATCATATTAAACCAACTTCAAATGGCACCTAATTTGACAGAGAAGTTTCAAATAGAAAAACGGACTTATTCCAAGTCCCAAAACCAAAATTTAAATCTAATAGCCATAAAATTAAATCAAGGTCAAACTTAAGAAAGTTATAAACTTTAAAATGCCAACTTTCATCATAACATGTCAAATCATCCTAGAGACCTCCCAATTTAATTTTGAGCATATATCAAGTCCAAAATTATTGTACGAACCAATAGTACCATCAAATATAATGACCCGATCGGTTATTTTGTGTATTATAGAATTGTTCCCCAATTTATTGTCTCTTTTATGCTTGTTTATAGTTATGTGACTTTGTTTGGTTTCGAAAATATTTCGGAGTGAATTATGATATTTAGTCTCAAGGTTGATGGTTTAAGTTAAAAGTGTTTACCAAAGTTTAACTTTTGATTAGACGACTCTGAAATAGAGTTTTGATGCTTCTAATAGCTTCGTAGAGTGATTTCAAACTTAGGCATATGCATAGATATTGATTTGGAGGTTTATAGGTTGATTTGAGCCTTCTTGGCAAAAGTTGAAAAGTTAAAGATTTGGAAGGTTGAGAAATTTGACCGAGAGTTGACTTTGTTAATATCGAGTTAGGATTATGGTTCCGGAATTTAGGATAGGTCTGTTGTGTCATTTAGGATTTGCATGCAAAATATGAGGTCAATTGGAGTTGATTTTCTGTGCTTCGGCATTAGTTTTAGAAGTTGGAAGTTTATTAGTTTGTTAGGCTTGAATTGATATGCGATTCGTGATTTTGGTGGTGTTTGATCTGATCGAGTAAGTTTGTATCGTGTTTTAAAACCTGTTAATAAGTTTGGACGGGGTCTCGGGGGACTCCGGAGTTATTCAGATGGTTGGCAAAACTTGTTTGGCTTTAGGTCCGGTATAATCTCACTTGCGTAGATTCGGGAACAAGTGGGAGGACGGGCTACAGGTGGGAGGCCGCAGAAGCGGTCTAGTGGTCGCAGATACAAGATTGGTCTTACTAAAGACGTGGTCTCAAATCCAATCAATTTATGAAAAATCGGGCTCATTTCTGCGTGTGATGAACCGCATGAGAGAAGTTTGGCTGGAGCTGGGAGGATCGTAGGTGCGAGGCTTTCTCTGCACCTGCGGGCGTGCAGATGCGAGTTCTATCCGCAAAAAAAAATGCAAAAAATTAGGAGGGAGCCTCAAATGCTACCAATGATCCGCAGAAGCAGGACCGCGAATACGGTTAAGTGACTGCATGTTAGAGTGTTTTCTTATTTTGGGAGATTCGGAACTTGATAAGGGCGATTTTTAGAGGATTTTCACTACAATTAATGAGGTAAGTGATGACTCATCATTTTTAGTTAAAAATATTGATTATCCATTGATTATTATACCTAGTCTATGTGAATTTGAAGTACAATTTGGGAATTTTAGTTTATGTTGTTGGAGAGTGAGATTTGGTGATTTGGGGGTCGATTTGTGGATAGAATTGGATGATATTACTATAATTGGACTCGTAATTAAATGGGTATTTGGAGTTTGTAAATATTTTTCGATTTTGAGGTATAGGTCGGGGGATAACTTTTTGGGTTGACTTTTTGTATTTGATTCAAGACCTTAGCTTTATCTTTTGAAATTATCTTTTATAGCTATTATTGATGGTATTAAGTTGTTTATCACTAGATTCAAGTCGTTCGGAGGCTGTTTCGCGAGGCAATGGCTTTTTGGAGTGTTGATTTGTGATCTTTGGGGTAAGTAACACATCTAAACTTGGACGTGAGTATATATAACCCTAAGAACTAAGTTATATGAAAGATATTACGCTAACATACACTTGGGGTGACGTGCATATGTACGTGCAGCAATGTGTTCATAGTTTGGGGAGGCCTTTAGGCTATTACCGGGCTTGTTTTGCTATCATACCTTGTTATCCCTGTATTTACCCTACTTGTTTAATCATTTGAATTGTGATCCATGTTAGACGTTATTTCTATGCTAAGTGATATTTGTTTGAGACTTGATAGGGCTATTTTATTGTGTCAGAGCTATATGCGTTATTTGTACACATGTCCTAAGTCATGATGCTATATCCGTATATGGTATCTTTATCTCAGTATTTCATATTTGATTCCTCACATGTTGTTTCTCCCTCTTATGTGTAACACTCTTAAGTTGCGCATTTTCAGATGTGTTTATATTGGACGTGAACGGAAAATGACTGAGTTTAGTCCATAGAGTCAGTTTGGTATTAATTTTGAGGTGACATGTATGTCGAGCCCATATTAGGCTTAGTATTATTTTTTTGGGCGACTCGTGCACCAGGCCTCACTATTGGGTTATGTGATTATGATTAGCTCTTGGACAGGATCCGCCCCTCAGGAGTCTGACATGCCCGTAATGGGCACATGCACCATGTTTTATATACGTGCTTTGATGATTGGCAGTTTAGTCAGGCACCCGTACAATGCTAAGTGTGAGTATTGATGGATCCACTGTGACATTGTGGATTGATATGCATACTTGACGTGTAGGCATAGAGGTGTACCTTCCACATGTTAATTGTTAAATGAAATGCCTTATTCGTGTTGGACTTTTACTATTATACTTGAAAGCATGTCTAAATTTCTAAAATATGAACAAGAAAAACATGATATCATTGAACTACGTGTTTCTACGATATTTTCTTTATATTTTGAACCATTATCGGTTATTGATATTGGCATTTGTCAATTGTTCTGAGCTCGTCATTGCTTTCAGCCCAAGGTTACTCTTGTTACTTGTTGAGTATATAGGGTCGATTGTACTCATACTTCATTCTGCATTTCGTGT
The DNA here is from genome assembly GCA_032618575.1 of Nicotiana noctiflora. Lineage (NCBI taxonomy): Eukaryota > Viridiplantae > Streptophyta > Magnoliopsida > Solanales > Solanaceae > Nicotiana > Nicotiana noctiflora. The sequence continues at coordinate 263,818 of JASVEL010001149.1, forward strand.
GCATATCAAGGTACATCGAATCGAGGTGATTTTCATAATTGAGTTATTGCAAGCTTTTGGGAGACGACGAGGTAGCCGCTATGTTGTCCCCAGTCCTTGAACTTCTCTTCCAATTATCTTTACTGTTATATTTTTCAGACAATTATATAAGAGGATTTTGCTTGTATCTTATTATTCAGTAGTGCTCGTGTACTCATTGACACCAGATTTTGAAATTGGTTGTAGTAGTATTATGGTTCTATTCTCAAATACTTTATGATATTCATCTGATGTTGATTTATTAGACCATGTTTCTTCGATTTCATTGTTATTATGTGAATGTTGGTTTACCCAGCGGTTGGGTTAGGTGCCATCATCGCTTGTGAATTTTGGGTCGTGATACCAAAACTCCGCCAAGATCAAATAAGCAAAAAGTCCAACTTGGTCAACTTTTTCAATTTGAAGCTTCTAAAATGAGGATCATTTATCCGAATCAATCTCGAACCACTCAAAAACTAAAACTAACCATACACGCCATAATACGTAATATGAAGCTAACCAAGACCTTAAACTGCCGAACTGAATACAAATGCTCAAAATGACCAATTAGGTTGTTACACATATATCATGGAAATCGAAGCCGGTAAAGAAGAAAGATGTGCAAAGAAGATATGAACAACACTCACTGAATCGATGTGCAAAGAAGATATGAACAACACTCACTGAATCGACTATGAAGATATCATGCATGTTAGTTGAATAAGAGAAAACATGTACAGGGCTAGTAATTAAGATTGTTGGAAGGCATAAAAATTGAAAGGTCATTAATAGTTACAAATATGGAAAGAAATTAGCACAATTTGTTGCTATTGTCTCAACCGTTATAAATCACCTAACGTAATGGATAATTAATATAATAAAATATTAGTAACTCGCAAAAACTAAATAGGGTAGGCAGTTACAAATTGTACTATTATATAAATCCTTTTTCCATAACTTGTAGAGAAAATTACTAAGTTATACTATCAATTATCTGTTATGAAATAATAAAAGAAGAAGAATAATATTGCAGAGAAAGATAGAGAGAATTCTTATTGAATTTTGGGATGATTTACAATGGGGTAAGACCCCTTTATTTATAGAAGAAATATGACTTAGTCACAAAGTAATACTCTCCACAAGATAGACATTCACTCCAAATAGAATTCTATTCTTAACACTCCCCTTGAATGTCTACTCAATAAGTAATGTGCCTCATTAAAACCTTAACTAAAATAAAACCCAATGGGAAAAAAATTCTAGAAAAGGAAAAAGAGTACACATGTTTAGAAATGCACTTATTGGTTGCCTCGTTAAAAACCTCGCAAGGAAAACCCAATGGGACAAAACCTTGTAAGGAAAAAAGAGTGCAGCGCGCATTAACTTCCCCTGATGAGAGCATCAATTCACATCCTTAAGCCTTCGCATCCCAATCTTGTGCACTAGATTCTTGAAGGTTGACGTCGACAAAGATTTTATATCACTTTCAATGTATTTTCATAATGACATAACATGGAGATCTCTTCATTCATATATTCAGGTACCTGAATCTCTCATGAGATATTATGAAGTGTTATATCATGTGATCTTCTAGATCACTTGCCTCATTTATTATGATCATTTGATCATTTGCTCACCTTTTTTATCAAGAAGTTTATTTGAAACCGATTGTCTATACGCTTTAAGCTTACCATAGACTTTGTCCTTCTAGGACTTAATATGAGCATTTGCAATGAGAATATAGTTACTTTATCAGGGTCAGCAAATGCGTCTGGCATGCTTTGCAATAAATTGCACATGAATTATCCTTTCATGAACTTCAAGTTCATATTATTTTATTCAAGGATCTAGATGTATAAATGATAATTCATTCACTGTAACATTTTATCAACGGTTGTATCTTGTCTCCCCCTCATGTAAGAAAAAACTAACTTATTTCCTCAACTTTGAGAACTCATCTTTGTACGTTATGGTGTTAATCAAAATATACACCGCACATCAATAATAATAATAAGATGGAATTATTTGGTTCCTGACCCTGAACCACTTGTGAGTAGAGAAAATAATATACTTTCGTATATAATGTATATAAACTTTGTTCTCACAAGCAATAGTTTAGCTATTAAGTGGAAGCACTCAATAAATTATTTTGCTAAACCAACTGTGATGTAAACCAACTTATCAAGATAAACTATCTTGAATAGGAAATCTGGAAATTATGCTCGAAATTAAATTAATGAGCAAGTTACCTCACACATACCGGCCAGGTTGCGGGTTAATAATAATTGCACATGTAACTATCTCATAGATGCATCTTATATGGTATACATGGCAGGTGAATGAGCCCATATTCACCTTTGATATTTCCAGCATTCATGAGATTCAATCCCAATTTTAGTTGGTCAATTAATTAATGAGAACAAGCATTGTAAGAGAATTCGTAAAGAACTTTCTAGTTCTTTAATATTTACCCATGTGAATTCTCTATTATTTTTGCACATCATACTTAATTGATATGGAAAAACCAATTATGCCAACTGGATAAATTATCAATATTGATAAACTTCATATTTACACCATGATGTATGCAATTATGAATAAATTCCAAGTTTATTATGATATGAGTTTTATATCAATAAAATATCCACTTCATTGTGGTATTATTTTATTTATGTAGTACAAATTAGAGATAAAGCGGGTAGCTTTTTACATACATATTACCCGCTACAAGCTGTAGTAACAGAAGATATTAAATCTTTCCTTTATTTATAGTCTCAATATAATCAACCGCTTTCGCGTATACTTTGGAAACTTAATAAGTTTCTTTGAGACGTACTATAACACAATACATTATTGGTAATTAATTGTGTTTCTCCAAAATACTAGTAATTGGCTCTTCGAGAGCTCTCAATTAATTGATAGTACCACATAATCATCAACACCTATATGGTGAATATCTCTTTCAAAGAGAAACTTATATCATTATGGTCATGGCCAAAATTATATGCAAGATATGTTTCTTGCATTACCGTTGTCTTTTAATAATCACAATGCCAAAATATTTTAGCGTACAATAGGTATGTGACCAATGACCATTAATGCCCATAATAATGACATTATTTATGGTATCATCTCAAACCTTCTTCTAGAGGTGGGTGTGGTATATTCACTACCACTAGCACGTTCATATTCTTCGAAGAATGAATATGTATTCATAAGTAAGATGTTGTCACATTCACATAATGAATGGACCATAATCATTTATATGTGCTTTATAAAATCTCATGTCAAATCGATGACAAATATTACTTTCACAGAGTGAAGGATTATTTTGAAAATACTTATTGTTCTCATGACCACAATGATGACGATATAATTTCGCCCACCACGTTCATATCCATTGATTATTCATGGTAATAATTTTGTCTTTCTTTCAGACTTATTACATACTGCTATCACATTCTCTTAATGGAATGAGAATGGAGCACATTCAATGGGACGAGTTTTCAATTCTTTGCCCACAATCATACATGAATTTAATTATGGCAAGGCATAAAACTTTTTACCACTTTGGGTGGTTATAATTTCTTTCAAACTCCATTAGAGTTGCAAACAAAATTTATCGTCTTTGCTGTATTTAAAATCAAATAATAGAATGTCAAGAATTTGAAAGAGAAAAGTAAAATATTTACCTTAAATCTAAAATTTAATCATGAAGGAAATTCATGGATCGGAGGAATTGACAATCATTGTGCTCAATCCCAAAGCTTCTACTCAATTGGATAGAGTCTCGTGCTGATAACGTGTTATAAAATAATAAAAGAAGAAGAACAATATTGCAGAGAAAGAGAGAGAGAATTCTTATTGAATTTTGGGATGATTTACAATGGGGTAAGACCCCTCTATTTATAGGAGAAATATGACTTAGTCACAAAGTAAAACTCTCCACAAGATAGACATTCACTCCAAATAGAATTCTATTCTTAACATTATCAATATTCTTTATTGTTGGAAGATTTTATTCTTTCCTACCAGAAGAAAGCGATAACCATCAATAAGATTTCAATTTCTTTATTCTCTCAGTTTTATTTTCTATTATATTATTTCTTCTTCATGTCACCGTACTTGAAAAATAAAGTAAATTAGTTGTTAAAACCTGAATTATTTTATTTACTTACTTATTAGAAAAACTATTTTTTTCCGCATTAAATATGTATAAAGAAATGTCTTCACTCTTCACCAAGCAGCTGCCACGTAAGGTTCTTTACTTTAACTGGATTTCATTGGTGCTACTTAAATGATAGACAATCAGCGAACATGTGATGTTTAGTATTGTTGTCAATTGTGGCGGAAATAAAATTTCACTAAAAACTAATAAATATAAAGAAATAAATATCGGAAGATCTAAAAGAAATTCAATATACAATCAGATCTTTCTCTAACAATATTCTTATGTAATAATAATTTTAAATAAAATTAAGTATTTTTTATAATTAATTTTTATATTATGTTATGATATATATCCTCTATATTAATGTTTCATTATAACATCAAAAAGTATCTAAACAAACGAGGCTATTATCAAGAAGTTTGACTGATCCTACTATATATACATAAAATTTTATTTTAACTTTATATATATATATATATATATATATATATATATATATATAATAAACTTTTCGGCGAAAGAAATTCGTAAAAAATACATATGGCGCTCTATTTGATTACCCCCATTTAACATATACCCATTTTTTGAAATTTTTTTAACTTGTATTCCCCCTTTGTTTCTTCTTCTTTTTCTTCTTCGGGTGACAATGATTTTATATGGTGGTTGTGAACATATTTTAATGTAGTTCATGATATTTTACAATGGTGAGTTGTTATGACGCTTTATTTTTTACTATTGCTTAAGGTTTCTTTTCTTCTTTTTCTTAATTGCAACATGAGTTCATTAGATTTATTGTTGTTTTGACAAATTGATGAGTGGTTTTGTCCCTGATGATATTTGGATGTTATGTTTAAAATTTGAGCTTATTTGGAGTAGATTTAGGTATTAAATCGCATATTGGATTGTTATAATTTGAAGAACAAATTTCTATTTCTCGGCAATTTTCTCTTCATGCCTATTTGGCCTTAAGTGCATAAAAATGTTGGTTGCACTTCAGACCTTCGGCCTTAAGTGCATCTAAAGTATAATTTTTCACCTTAGACTTATTTGCCTTAAGTGTAGCAAAACGTTTGTTGCACTTCAGACCTTTTGGCTTAAGTGCATGTGAAGGCAAATTATAACTTCAAACTTATTGGCCTTAAGTGAATGAAAACGTTTGTTGCACTTCAGACTTTTTGGCTTTATATGCATCTGAAGTGCATTTTTCATTTCAGACTTATTGGCATTAAGTAAATGAAAACGTTTGTTGCATTTTACACTTTTTGGCGTTAAGTTCATCTGAAGTGCAATTTTTTACTTATGCTTATTGGCCTTAAGTGTATGTGAAGTGCAATTTTTGACTTCAGACTTATTAGCCTTAAGTGCATGAAACTATTGGTTGCACTTCAGACCTATTTGGCCTTAAGTGCATTTGAAGTATAATTTTTTCACTTCAGACTAATTTTTTTTAATTTCAAACCCGATAAATCTGAAGTTGATCGTAAAATAGGTATGCTTGTAAACTTTTTTATAAAGTGAATATACGTTTGATTATGACTCCAAAACCGAAATCCCAAAAGAGTCGAATATGCGGCTCTAGCTCCGCCTATGCTAGTCGTCAGTTCTATCACATGAGGATACTTTTGAAAGAGTAAAAACAGTTCTATCCCATGAAAGTAAAAGTAGTGAAACGACAGAGCAAGTTCGTTATTATGTGGATGCAATTTAATATAGTATCATGTTTCATTGTTTTACTTTATCCTTAAGCCGTTTTATTGCTTTTACATTTCTTCACGGTTCTATAGATTGTATCCAAATAAAAAAATATTAGTTTAACTTTTCCTTCACGTATTGTCTTCTTCCTTACAGGACAGAAT